>CAUYPK010028830.1:0-13265 GCA_963574355.1 Loris lydekkerianus
CTGACTAGAAGTAGATCCATCAAGCTACTTCCGCATAGCAATGACTCAGCAAGGCCCGGCCTGAAACTGCCTCTACCTAGATACAGCCAACGTGGTACCATGCCATTGGCCCAACCCTGTCACGCACCTCATCCCCTGCCTTCTTTCCCCGCCCCTTTCCCACGCTCTATATAAGCGGCTGCTTGATGCAATAAAGTTGAGTTCCTGCTTTAAAAAAAAAAAAAAATAAGTTATCCTCTTAAAAAGTTAGTTTCATTTGTTCTTTGGTTTGTTTTGCTTTTACAGTTTTCTGAATTTCAATTCCAATGTAGGCTCTGAATTCAGTGTAAACAATAAAATATTACATCATAGAATTCAAAACAGCAAAAACAAAATCAAAAGACAGGTTTCAGAGCAGAGACAGCATCTCATCATCACTGTTTGAAGCAGGTGCTGTTTACCACTGAGTTCCATTGCAGCCTCAACATCCTTAGCCCACCCCTGTGGGCAACCACTTCTAATTGGTGTGGGCATCTGAGACAAAATCTGTGTGCTGGCACTGACTTAGAATAACCTCATTTTGTTGAAATGTTTTGTTCCACTATGCATTTTTTAAGCATCTATTATGTGGCATGCACTTCGATCTTTGATGGAGATAAATGGTAAAGAAGACCACAGGAGCACACTGTTGATGGAAACAAAATTACATGCAAAGTAAAAGGTTCTGTGATAGATATAAGTTCAGGATGCCACAAGAACACCCTGACCAATCATCTACCATTGTCCTGAGGATTAATAATGGCTTCTGGAAGGAAACAGAGACCTGATGGATAAGTGGGAGCCAATCAAGAAAAGAGGGAAAGAAGAATCGCCCAGGTATTCCTTAAACCTCGTCTCAGCACTTGCCCCATGTTTTAACCATGATCCTAGGAATTCCTCTCCCCCAGGGACTCCTGTGCCAGGAGACAGTTATTTCATGGTGAATCATCTTTGCTTGTGGTATTCAAATTGCAAAGGAATGTCATTACCTGCCTGTGGTGCTTTCTTGGGAAATTTCCAAAAAGCCTTTTTGCTCTTCCTTTTTCTTTTCATAGAGCTCCTCCCTCCATTTTCCCCCATGGTGAGACATGCTTCCAGACAAGTTTTTCAACCACTGCAGCCCCTTCTGAACTACTGTGCTTCAGCCTCATGTCAGCCACCTTTTCCCACCAAAGTCACATTGTGGGTGTGATTCCACAGAAATGGAATGGTGAGAATTCAAATCAGAAAGCCAACTTTTGACTCTTAACTTCATTAGTGTAAAGAATGATGTTGTCCTGATTTGGGAGAGGTTTATTTTGGGGGGTGAAAATTATACATTTTTCGTTCTAGAAGTTTCCTCACGGAAATGATCCTAGATAAAGTTGAAAAAGTCCAAAACATAAAGACATGGAATAGTGAGTACTGTAGACTTCTACTGCCCTCAAACTTCTTCTCTGATCCAAGACCACTTTTGATTTCTTAATTCATAATTGCTGCTTTTGAGCTATTCAGAAAGTTTGTGGCTAAAATGAATTATACCAGGCCCTGATAAATCCTTTATGCATTGGTCTCTATTATAATTCTAGCTAGATGTCTCCCAGTTTTGTTTTGTTTCATTTTTTAATCATTTTGAACTAGCCCAGAGAACTGGCCTTGTGAAAATAAAACTCAGGGCAGATATTGTCCAGTAGGAAGTTTATAAAAGCTCAGCCCTACCCGAGGGGAACATTTCTGGATGGGCACTCCCAGGTAAGCCTCTGTTCAGTACTAAATGTACAACATATTAACAAGTTAAAATCATGACCTATAATGATAATTTAATTATTAAAAGTTTAGAAGCCAATAAGGCAGATGGACATAGTTCTTTTTTTAAACAAACATCTTCTCCTTCCACTTTCACTACTGGGAAATACATAAAGTACACTAAGATATGTTATTTCTGCTCAAGCCTGAGGATCAAAGAGAAGGGAGATGGTTAATCAGGTAACATTTTGAAAAGTTGAAGTTTCAGAAAACATCTGATCATAGAATTTGTGATACAGGGAAAAGAGAGAGCCTATGTGATGTTAGTGGGAATGTAAATTAGTATAAACTCTACAAAAAAACAATATGAATTCCTCAAAGAACTAAAAGTAGACCTACCATTCAACCTAGCAGTCCCTTTTCTGGGTATGTACCCAAAAGAAAAGAAGTCATTATATCAAAAAGACACTTGTAGGGTGGCATCTGTGGCTCAAAGGAGTAGGGTGCTGGCCCCATATACCGGAGGTGGCAGGTTCAAACCTGGTCCTGACCAAAAAACAGCAAAAAAAAAAAAAAAAGACACTTGTACCCAAATGTTTATTGCAAGACAATTCACAATCTCAAAGATGTGGAACCAGCCTAAGTGCCTGTCAACTGACAAACAGATTTTAAAAAATGAGATGTGTATGTATGCATACACACACACACACACCATGGAGTACTACTCAGCCGCAAAAAGGAATGAAATAATATCTTTTACAGCAATTTGGATGGTGTTGCAGACCATTATCCTAAGTGAAGTACCTTGGGAATGGGAAAACAAATGCCAAATATTCCATTCACAAGTGGAAGCTAAAAGATGAGTATACAGGTCATAAAGTGCTGGGATGAACATGAAAACTAGGAAGAAGGAAGGTAGGGAGATGAGTAAGGGATAAAAATGTACCTATCAGGTATAATATACACTGCGTTTGTGATAGCTACACTAAAAGCCTTGACTTCAGAATTATTCAATTCATCTCTGCAACAAAAAGAATTTAAACACCCCAAATCTATTGAAATTTTAAAAATAAAATAAATCCTTTTCTTTATAAGCATAGCTTCCTTTGAGGAAGAAGACAAAGCAAAGTTATCAACCTATAACTAATGATGGTTTTATAATAACTGCAAGTTGGAGGGTTAAAAAATAATAAAACAATGAAATTTTGAAAAGTAAACCCCACCATCCTGAGCTATATAATAATTGAAAGTACCTCAAAAAGGACAATATTTTCACCATGTGAGTATAATATTGTAAAATCTCTATAACTGAAACAAAGTTGCTGGATCCTTCAAGTAATAGAAGTATTTTTAGTATTTTACTTTTTAGGAAGGCAGCATGAGAAAGCAAGAAATCATAAATATTAGAAGATTCATAAACAATACAGATTCCAGCATAAATCTGGGGATAAGAAGACATTCAGTGTAGTCTCCCAAACTGCTGCGTTAACAGTGCTCTGTGTTAAATCCACAAGCTTCAAAGGCAGCAGAGTTACTTTAATGCATTTCAGAAGGACCTTGAATAACAGTTTTGATGCAAAAAGGGGATTTCCATGTTCACCACAGCTGACCACAAAATACTAACGAATGGCTTGCCCCAATTCCTAGCCATACTGTTTGAGACTTAGTTTTTACAGCCGATGGAACATTTTAGCGTATTGTAGTTTGAGCATTCCATGCCCTTGATGGAACACATGCTCCCTTGGAAGCAGGCCCCGTCTGCCATTGCTGTTGTTGTATGGGGTCTTCTGAGATCAACTATATAGTAGGGTGACTCACGTCTCGCCAACTCAATGTGGTTATAAGCAGCTGAGAGAACACAGCACCAGCATATGCCCCGTAATGCACTGCCTGGTTATTTCCCTGAAATCTTCATAATGGAATGCCCCTCACACAGGCATAATGTATGTCATTCACTCCACACATGCCCTATTTACTAAATAGGGGACTGTCAGCCTTGCACTTTCATTTATAGCCAAACCCTGTGCTTTGGATAATATTGACTTCTATTTTTTTATACTTTGAAATTCTGACTGCACTTTATGTCTTTTTTTTTTTTTTTTTTTTTTTTTGAGACAGAGTCTCACTATGTTGCCCTCGGTAGAGTGCCATGGCCTCACTTACAGCAATCTCAAACTCTTGGGCTTAAGTGATTCTCCTGCCTCAGCCTCCCAAATAGCTGGGACTACAGACTCCCACCACAGCGCCTGCCTATTTTTGTTGTTGTTGTTGTTTCTGTAATTGTCATAGTTGTTTGGCAGACCTACACTGGGTTCTAAACTACCAGCTCCAGTGTGTGTAGCTGGCACCCTAGCCGCTGAGCTACAGACACCAAGCTCTGTCTTCTGTTTGACAATTATATTTTATTAAATATCTGACCAGAGATTGAATTGCCTGCTTCCATTTCTCTCCCTTGAGTCCCTGTGTCATATCTAGTTAAGTCACAGGTGCACTTTGGAAAGATGAACTCTACTCCTGAGTCACATTGCTAAGCAAGCCAAAACTTCCTCCCATCCCAGAGGCTCATTCCTTTCAAGTTTCTCTTCCCTTTCTAAGGACACCAGAGTGGGATGAGTAAACTGCACTTACTGAATTTCTAAGCATGTGAATTTTTAGTGCTATCTGTTTCCAGGAATATTTATGACAATACTTAGCTTGTGGGACCCTTTCCAGTACAAATCTAGAAGAGATCTGAGAGACTATTTAGCTATTCATACACACAAACGCGTGTATTTCTATTTTAATCTGATAGAAGCTGGTACTCGAGTTAGGACATCTGGATTTAAAGTGAATCTGTGTAATCATTTTTGTAAGCACTAAGATTTTCTGATACTGCATCACTCAATTTCTGAGACCAGACGCAGTTCTCTCCACCAAGAGCTCCATGGAGAGAGTAAAGTTCTCAAATCAACACCAAGGAGAGTTCTGTAGGACCAAAAAATAAAAAATAAATAAAAAAACAGATGCAAAGAAGGACCAATCAGTTCAGCTTGAGCAGTTGAAAACAGTGAGGTCTACAAAGTACCATCTGATTAGGAAAATGAATAGGAATGATTGAGGTAAGGATGAAGGACCTGGGAGTGAGAGGTGTTCCTTGTTGAAGGTTTAGCAAATACCAAGACCTTGCAAGTAGGAGAACATGTGTAATCAGTCTCACCGGAAATTAGATTGTTAGGAGGTAGAAAGTGCTCAAGAGAAAAGGCTGGAAAAGTAAGCAAGAGCATTCAACACTGTTATTTATCCTCTGAGTTATAACTGTGGATGGCCATAATTTCCTGGGTATAGAGAAGACTTCACAAGATATTTATAAGAAGCAATTGGGGGACACCAATTAATATCTGGAAATGTTATTCTACCCCATAAATCACTATTTGGACAAGTGCCCTAAACTTCTAAAAACAGAGTTTTTAGTAAGTATTATAAGAATTTAGTAGGAGATTCAGTGGCAAAATCTTGCTTTTTCCCTGATTTCCCCTCCCAAATTAAGAATTCTATCTCATTGCTGCATTTTAGAGCAAAGGTTGATCGGATGTAAATCATTACGGGGAGAGGGAAGTGACTAAGGTAAATAGCGAGAAAGCCTGCATTTGCTCATGAACCTCAGAGTGGCCGCAGAGGCCCTGAGCAGACTCAGTCCTCTCATGTGTGACAACAAAAGCTAAGGTGTGCACAACAAAGAAGTGAGAACAGGAAGCAATTTTTGCACCAATCTCTTATCAGTCCAGGGAGTGAAAAGAGAAGAGGAGCCCATTTGCCACATTTTAAGGCAGAGTGACATTATTCACCAAAAAGTCAAAAGATAAAATAAAGGAATAAGTAAATTAATGAATGAATGAAAACAGTATTACATAGAGGACTAAAAGGTAAGGAAAATGAAAAAGAAAGGAATTTGGGCTCTTAAAACATAAGAACATGTCTGGTTGGAATTGTAAATTATTAAACATATCTCATTCTAAACCTGTTTTGTATTAAATAAAATATTGTATTTGAAAGTGCTATGTCATAAGTTAGGAAAGTTATTGCTATCTGTTTTCAATAGTGTTACCAGATGCCAATTCTATAAATTTCAAAAAGATAGGAAGACTCTATCTCAATGCATAAGTGTCTGTGGAGAACCCTGTGTGCCTAATTTGCTACAGAGCTTGAAGCACTTTAAAAACATAGGAGTTGGGAAGGAAGCCAATAGGGGCAGTTGTTTTGTCAAGCAAGACTTTCCACCACATCAACAAACAAGATTCAGTCACCCACAGGAGTAAAAATGCCATAGCTGAAATTTTCAAACCAGTCAATGATGCTTAATATTTATAAAAGGCTGTACACCCAGGAATTAATTCACTCAAATTCTCTATATTAGCAGACGTGTACCCAGATTACAGCTATGCCCAGCCATCTGTTAAGGCAAATAAATACATGTGTTGTTTTTCTATTTCTTTCTTTTCTATTTATCCTTGACTATTTTTCCTTCTTAGTCTCATCCTAAAAAGAAATTTGAAATTGGTGGCCAAATGCACCAAAAGTTACAGAATACAAAGAAACAGAGGAATAAATCAGCACAGGAACAAAATAGTGGTGAGAAAACAAGACGATTCTAAGGAGAAAAATGCAAGCCTCATTGATAAGGTTGATACCTTGGCTCTGAGCATCTTAAAGGCCCCATTGGGGCCATATGATTATTACAAGATTTAACATGTCCACAAGATAAAACCCAACCACATTTTCAAAACAAGCATTTCAAATATAAGCAGTGTTGAAATCTTTGTATTCATCACTTCTACACAACTCTAGGACCACTGCAGGGTTCTAGGCTTCGGGCCATATTTTGAGACAAATTCTAGTCTAAACTGAATCTTATGTACTTGCCTTCCTTCATTACTGATGTACTATGAAACACAAGGCATGTTCATTGAGAATAGTTCTCATTTTGCTATGGAATATATTTGTTACATCACTAATTAAAGAACTTGCTGTTTTAATGCGAGTAAGCTTATTTCATTGAAATTTTATACTCCTCTCATGATTTATACTCCTATGATGAGTCTGTTTTCATGCTGTGACCCTGTCTTGTGAGTGTTAAATGATGAGGTTTATTCTTCCTTAGTTTATGGCCTTCTATTCCTACCATCTTCTATTACCTAAATGCCACCCCTTTCTTGTCCCATTTCCTTCCCAGCTGCTCTTAATATCCTTTTAGGAGTCTGAGGGATGAGCTGGGATGAAACTCCCCAAGTCAAGGAAAAGGCAAGGGCAGGCACCATAACACTGGACTCATCTGAGCAGGCTGCTCGTTTCAGAATTGACCTTGCCCTGCACAGCAGAAGACTTAGTGCCTGCTATGGACATCCCTCATACTATTTGTAGTGTGCACTACGCTTCTTAGGTTGATAGAACCTCAAAGATATTTTGAATTTCATGTTCCCTTCAAACATTATTTCCCTGAGGGGAATTCCACCCACCAACCTAACCTGCCTTGCTCCTGTGTAGTTTTTTTTTTTAAAAACACAAGTGATTCGTATCTCTTTGTATTGGTTTTCTATCATTGCCATAACAAACTACCACAAGTCTAGCAGTTTAGTAAAGCATCTTTTTAGATAGGTTAGAAATCTAACACAAACCTCAATAGGCTAAAATCAAGATGTCAGCAGGGCTGTGTTCCTTACTAGGACTCTGGGAAAGAATCTACTTCTAAACTCAGCAAAGCTAACAGAATCTAAGTCACTTCAATTGTAAGACTGAGATCCCATTTCCTTGCAAGCTGTCAGTGGGGGACCTTTAGCTTCTAGAGGTCGCTCTCTAGTCTTGCAGACAGGTCCCTCCATCTCAGAGCCAGCACACACCAAATCCTTCTTAAGCTTGAAATCTCTCTGATTCCCCTTTCTGTGAGTTCTCTTTTCTGCCTTCTCCGAATTCTCTGTTTTTAGGATTTATGTGATTAGATTGTGGTCACTTGGATAATCCAAAATAATCTGTTTTATGGTCTGTAACTTTAATTATATCTGCAAAGTTCTTTATGCTATGTTAAATGACATATTTGCAGGTTTCTGGAATTAGAGTATGGATGCCTTTGGGGGGCCATTGTTCAAAGTAACATACTCTCCCTAATAGCACTTTGAAGCCTCTAAGACTCAGGAATCCTCAAACTTTTTAAACAATTCACTGTCCCTCAGACTGTTGAAGGGCCAGACTATAGTTAAAAAAAAAAACTATGAACAAAACAGAAACAAATACAATCACACCGCCTCATGTGGCCCATGGGCCGCAGTTTGAGGACCCCTGCTCCTGTTTGGAGTTTCTTAAGCTGCCTCCACTTTCCAGGGACTTATGTTAATTCCTGGCATTCTGCTTGTCAAGCCCCAATCAGACTATGCCTTAAAATGTTACCCACTTCCCTATCCTGTTACAATTCTCCTTGTTACTCTATGTTCCCATGAGCAATCCCACTCTCTCTCAGTAGCACACCAGTATCACTGCAGCATGTCTTAAATCTTAACAAATGCTCCCAACTTCTCCTTCTTCCTCCCCCAGCCACCAAGCTAGCTGTCTAGATACTTGTTTCTAGTGGAAAGGTTGGAAAAGAACACACATCCTAAATTTGCCTAGACAGCTATTATTTTCGCACAAAACAATACCACATTACAGCTCATGACTTTCTACAGAACCCTATTACAAATACCACTCCATATTTTTCTACTACTCCCTAAGGTGACATGGAAAAAAGGCTTCTACAGCCTTTCAATGCAGTCACTTGTACTTCTTGTATTGGCACGGTAGGTCGCCAATTTCTTCTAGATGAGGGTGAATCAAAACATCAGAACCATTAAAAGGACTGTAACATCAAATGTCAACCATAGCGATGTATAATAAAAATTGAAAGCAAGATGACAAATTAAAATGATTACAGTGTTTTTACTACAGTTGCCTTAGAGTTAGAATAACCCTACAATTTAGTAAGAAGTACATAGAGTTTCACAGATAAATGGATTGAAATTACAAACAATGAAGAGAAATACAAATTTGAATACATCAGAAATTTGAAAAATATTAAAATATCATTAGTAGTCAAAGAAATGTAAATTAAGCAATGAGCTATGTTTCAAGGAGCACCCTATATTAAGTTAGTAGTGACAAAGAATAAAACTGAATGCTGGCGCAACAGTAGTGATGTAGGGTTTCTGGGAACAAGGAATTTCTGGAGAGCTGTCAGGCAGTGTGTATCAATTGCCACAAAAATTTCAACATTTTGATTCCTGAAGCCTACTTCTAAAATCTTTAGTAAGGAAATAATCTGAGATGTAGTCAAACATTTATTTCAAAAGATATCATGCTAATGTAACTAATATTAAAAGCATGAAAGAAAGGAGCTGTCTTAACACCCATTCAGGGACTGACCTGATGCAACCTGACAAAATCATACCATGAAGCATTATGCAGACATTAAAAATAATGTCTTTAGGGGAAGAGACAAGATGAGTGACTGAAACCACCTTTCCACAGAGGCTCCCGTCCAGAAGGAGAGTTAAAGGACAAAAATTTAGCAAGTAACCTGGTGGATTTGAGCTGCACCAAGAGAAGGTTGAAGAACGCACATCAACCCCGCTGAGGCAAGCTGCGACCACAAGAATATAAACAAAAGGTACAAAATCCATCACCAAGTGGACAAGAGTCCCCTCCCCCATGAGAATGGCTTAGAGTGCCCCACAAACAAATGGGCGGAGTTCAAAGGCCCTCCAACTACACTCCACAGGAGAGGCCCTCTAAAAACTGGACCCACCTCCTATACTAGGATACCATGGTGTTCTCCTGCCAGGTATAAAACTGTATAAAACTGTATATATTCTCTACCTGTAACTCTGAGCTCCCAGCACTCCCCTCCACTCTCACTCTGAGGTCTGGAGTCCTGTCCCCCAGGAGTTCAGATTCTTGGATGATTTCTTGAGTGGTGTGGACAGTGCCTAAACTGCAGCTGGTCAGCGCTAACTCTGGGGCACGGGAGCAAGGAGAAGACGGTCAGCTGAGAGGAAACCACACCAGAGCAGCAGCAGTTCCCCGAGGCACATCTTTTAGCAGCAATACGGCTAGGCATAAAACTGTATATATTCTCCACCTGCAACCCTGAGCTCCCAGCACTCCCCTCCACTCTCACTCTGAGGACTAGAGGCCTGTCCCCCAGGAGTTCAGATTTTTGGTTGATTTCTTGAGGGGTGTGGACAGTCCCTAACCTACAGCTGGTCAGTGCTGACTCTGGGGCACAGGAGTGAGGAGAGGACAGTTGGCTGAGAGGGAACCACACAAGAGCAGCAGCAGTTCCCTGAGGCACGTCTTTTACCAGCAATATGGCTAGGCATAAAACTGTATATATTCTCCACCTGCAACCCTGAGCTCCCAGCACTCCCCTCCACTCTCACTCTGAGGTCTGGAGTACTGTCCCCCAGGAGTTCAGATACTTGGGTGATTTCTCGAGGGGTGTGGACAGTGCCTAAACTGCAGCTTGTCAGCACTGACTCTGGGGCACAGGAGCGAGGAGAGGACGGTTGGCTGAGAGGGAACCACACAGAGCAGCAGTTCCCAGTGGCACAGTCCAGCAGCTGTCTTTTAGCAGCAATATGGCTCACTCCCGGATATTCTGAACCCACATCCCCTGTCTCCCTGGGCAACCAGAGGAGCCCAGCAACCACCCATAAGTAAAGGATTTGACTGAGGCAGTACTGACTCACAGATCAGGGAAGCTCCGGGGGGGGAGGGGGGCTGACCCAGAGGACTGCTTTACTGAGCTTAAGACGCACCTGACCCTCAGGGGATCATCAGCCTATAGACAAAGGAAGACAGCAGGATAGAACTCACAGGTAACTGAATACAAACCAGCAGGAACAAAGACAGGGCTTTGGAATTCAAAACAGCTTCTCTTCTGAAGGGGAATTTGGTAGTTCTGTTATGTTCTGTCAGTAACATCAACCAGGGGTGGGGCTGGACCTGAGTGAACACCCTCCAACCTTCATCAAGTGCCTGAGGTTATCAGGCCTCACCTCCTCCTGCTAGATAGAGGCAGAGTGCAGCGGCCTGGCAGATTTCCTTGTAATTCAGGAAGGTGCAACCCCCTGGAGTATCTGTTCACTACAGGCAAATGGATCAGCCAACTGCAGAGCTATCAGTGACTGGGTTGACAGTGGTGCAAGGTGGAGAAGGAGGCATCAACCTTCTCAGACTGATCTATTGGCTGGGTGCCTCCTCCTGACTCCATGCAGCACTGGAACAAGCCATATCAGAGTAGTCACTAGACCCCTGTGATCCAGTTCCCAGAGACCTCTTAAACTCACCCACCCGAGACAGGTGATGACTGAGACAATTGATTTGGACCTTTTGAACTGAGCCAATCGCCTGAGAACTATTCAGGTGGTTCCCTGGGTGTGTGGTTATAGGAAGGTTTGATTTTCCTTTTACAATTTTTGCCTGTGGTGGGGGGGATGACTTAATTGCTGATATTTCTCCACAGATGAGACTTCACCCCAGAGTAACTGTTTCACTAGGGTTGAACAAAAACCAGCTAAAAACAAGACAGAACCACTTAGCCCCAGCACAACAAACAGAGCCCCAGTTCCTCAGGCCACAGCACTGTACGGGTCCTCAACAAAGCTCCAGGGGAAAAATCAAAGGGAGTAAAACAATAATGGGGCAGAATCAGCGGGAAAACTCTGCTAACATGAATAACCACAATAGATCAAACCCCTCCAATGAAAGATATGGCAGATGTAATTAAAGATTCCATTCATAAGCAACTGGCTGAGATGTCAGAAATTGAATTCATAATTTGGATTGCAAACAAGATTAATAAAGTGGAGGAAAATTTGGAATTAGAACTTCGAGCAGAAATTCAAAAGTCGGAATTAGGAATACCAGGAAAATTCAAAAGTTGTCTCAAGAATTTAACAAATTTAGAGACAAAACAACCAAAGACTTAGACACACTGAAGCAAGAATTTTCAGCCCTCAAAGATCTGAAAAATACAGTAGAATCCCTCAGTAACAGACTGGAGCAAGCAGAAGAAAGGATTTCTGACATTGAAGACAAAGCTTTTGAATGCTCCCAAACTCTCAAAGAGGAAGAGAAATGGAAAGCAAAAATGGATCATTCTCTCAGAGACCTCTGGGATATTCCAAAGAAGGCTAATATCTGACTCATTGGAATCCCTGAAACAGATGAAGTGGCCTCACAAGGCACAGAAGCCCTTCTCCATGAAATTATGAAAGAGAATTTTCCAGATATGCCTAGAGATTCTGAAATTCAGATAGCAGACAGATTCAGAAACCCAGCACAACTCAACCACAATAAGACATCCCCAGGCATATCATAATTAACTTCACTAAAGTTCATATAAAGGAGAAAATTATCAAAGCAGCCAGATGAAAGAAAGCCATTACCTACAAAGGGAAGAAAATTAGAATGACTGCAGATATCAATGGTAAAACTTTTCAAGCCAGAAGAGGGTGGTAATCGACTTTTAATCTCCTAAAGCAAAATAACATTCAACCCTGGATCCTGTATCCAGCTAAACTGAGTTTCATTTATTGTGGAGAAATTAAATACTTTAATGACATTCATATGTTGAAGAAATTTGCTATAACCAAACCAGATCTTCAGGATATTCTCAGACCTATCCTACATAATTACCAACCCAAGCGTCTACCACAAAAGTAAACTCACTCAGAAACTGTTTTTTTCAATTTATTTATTTTTATTGTTAAATTATAGCTATGTACATTAGTGCAATCAAGGGGTACAATGTGCGGGTTTCATATACAATCTGAAATATTCTCATCAAACTGTTCAACGTAGCCTTCATGACATTTTCTTAGTTACTGATGTAGGCATTTGTTTTCTGCATTTAGTAAGTTTCACCAGTTCCCATTCTAAGATGCGCTGTAGATGTGGCCCCACCCATTACCCTCCCGCCACCTAAACCTCCCCCCTCCCGTCCCCGTCCGTGGTCCTTTTCCCCAAGTCTTGTGGTATAGTTGGGTTATAGCCTTCATGTGAGAGCTATAGTTTAGCTTCATAGTAGGGCTGAGTACATTGGATACTATTTCTTCCATTCCTGGGATACTTTGCTAAGGAGAATATGTTCCAGCTCCATCCATGTAAACATGAAAGAGGTAAAGTCTCCATCTTTCTTTAAAGCTGCATAGTATTCCATGGTATACATGTACCACAATTTGCTAGTCTATTCGTGGGTCGATGGGCACTTGGGCTTCTTCCATGACTTAACAATTATGAATTGGCTTGCAATAAACATTCTGCTACAGATGTCTTTATTATATTGTGACTTTTGGTCTTCTGGGTATAAACCTAGAAGAGGAATTATAGGATCGAATGGCAGGTCTATTTTTAGGTCTCTAAGTATTCTCCAAACATCCTTCCAGAAGGGACGTATTAGTGGGCATTCCCACCAGCAGCGTAGAAGTGTGCCCTTTCCTCCACATCCACGCCAACAT
>CAUYPK010028831.1:0-122613 GCA_963574355.1 Loris lydekkerianus
AGAGCAGGCAACCTAAGACAGGGGCTATGTTTTTCTGCCATACAAAAAACAAAAGAGGGAATTGTTGGGCCCTGCCATGTGCCTGAGGCCTAGTGCAACTTCCCGAGCCTGACTAGAAGTAGATCCATTGAGCTACTTCCGTGTAGCAACGACTCAGCAAGGCCCGGCCTGAAACTGCCTCTACCTAGATACAGCCAATGTGGTACCATGCCATTGGCCCGACCCTGTCATGCACCTCTTCCCCTGCGTTCTTTCCCCGCCCCTTCTCCACAATAAAAAAAAAAATAAATAAATGAAAATCAATTACAAATGCATTCCCAAATTTTAACATAAATACCAGTTGGTTCCCTGACTAGGAGAGACAATGACATACATACTTGTGAACCTAGTAATAAGTTTTTGCTGTAATCAGAAAATTTAATTGAACTAAAAATGTTTATAAACACACAGGGAAAAAAGAGTATGTCTTCCCAAGAGACCGTCTTACCTTGACACTGTTTCTCCCTCTCTTTTGCTCTCCTCTCTCACACAATCATTTAACTTTATCCTCTTCATTTTGGTGCAAGATTGGTAGCAAGCTTAGGGACAAAGTGGAAAAAAATCACCATGTAGCCAAAGAATCCAGATTGCCGTTTTCATCTACCAAGAAACACTTGTATATAGATGAGAAAATATTGAATGTTTCTGACAGTAATTTAATGTGATCCATTTAAAAGTCATCTGATAGTTTTAAATATAGAAATTTTAGTTTCTCATCTACATCAACAGATATTAAAATTTCTACAATTCCTTATGGCTATGTCAGTCTTGATGTGCATAATGCCTTTCAAAATAAGACTCAGCAGAAAAATCTCCATAGTAATCTTGGGTTTTGGAAGAAACAGAATTACTTTTTTATGACAACCGAATAGCTTTTTAAATCATTAAAGTGATCTTCCATTTTAGCCATTGGCTCCAGCTGAACAGTGAATCTTGAATATGGAAATACTTTCTAGCCTAAATATTAGCAGCATAGCTTGGTAATGGAAGGAGTCTTGGGGCCATTGTCTTTGTTTAGATCTAGACTGCATTTCTCAAGGGACTTGTCCAAAGTCCTTGCAGGACTGGGCCTAGAACTTGTGCCTGTGACACTCATTGCAATCCTACCCCAAGCTCCACATTGTTCTCTCAGTCTGAGAGGGAGGGTTTCAGCCACACTCACTGTCTGCTCTGAGATCCAGTCAGTTGTAAAAGACCCATGTCTATTGACAGAGAGTATGGTTCAGTATCAGTAGGAATGATGACTTTGACCCTCAGGTTCCTAGGCCCAGAAACAGACAGAAACAAAACATTAATGTGATGGTCTAGTTTTGAATGCAGTATTTATTGTACTGTCTATAACTAACTGTAATGATATTAACAGGATATGCAGAAGCAAGAATCAACCCATACATAAGAATGATGAGTCCTAAATATGAAAACAGTAGAAGTTCTTTATGTAAAGTACCTGTTACTATGACTTTCAATTATTTTCTGTTTACTTAAAATCATTACACAAGCAAAATACCAAACCTTTGTAATTTGCTCATGATCCTTATCTACTCTTAAAAGCTTAATGTGCTATTTTAGAGAGAGAAACTTTGCATAAATATGGTCTCTTCCTCCAATGTTTTTTTTCCATAAGCACCAATTCAGTGATTTTCCTTGTATCTTATTTAGATGATTAAGAATGCATGTGTAGTACCAAACATTTCTCTTCTTGAAATATAAACAACTTTGCTTCCTTTGTCAACATTTTTAATTCTCCAAAAATTGAGGAAACATTTAGGATTGGCCACTTTAAACTTAATTCTAAGCAAAAGTGATTTAAGGTGAAGACAGAATTTCTTAAGTGCTAATTAACTGATAACATCGATACTTAGGTTTTGAATTGAGAAAAACAGTCATGAATAAAGAAATCAGATGTTTATTATTCTTGGCTAAAAGCTTGCCAAGCCAGGAGCAAGAAAAGTGTTGTGAAGGCATGGCTTGAATTCCAAAGACTGAAGACTGGTTGAGATCATATCAATGTACACAGCTATGATTTAATAAAAAAAAAAAAAAAAAAAAGAGAAGTGTTAGTAGACAGCGAAGAGAATGTCACCTTCTCATCTGCTCAGGCCAGACATTCAGAAAACTAGGAAGAAAAAGGAGTTTCAATGTGAAGACATTTCTAGAGATTGGAATTCATTGTGTGTGTATGTGTGTGTGTGTGTGTGTGTGTGTGTGTGTGAAATTAGGTTTAATTTCATGCATAAAACTCTAGCTGGAGTTCAGAACCCTCCTTCAGAGAGATTTCAAATGTAAGTTGGTTAGTTGGGGGGTGGGGTGGGGGGTGTTAGCTCCAGAAATAATGTTTTTATTGGCCTTTCCTTGAAGCAGTATTAAGTGTAATTGTTCCAATGTTGTCAAATATTAAAGATGGAAGGAAGCGCATTCTATTTGGTTTCTTATTCTGACTTTACTGAATTACCATACATGTTATTATTTCTACATTTCTCACCATTCTCCAAAAGTCAAATCACAAGTGTTAATGAAGTGCCTGTTCAATGCATTTAAATGACCTGTGATGGAGGTTCCTGTGGAGAGAGAGATAACACCCCCTTCCTTTCCCTACAGTAAAGCTGTCGCATTCTTTCTCATGTTGCTGACCTCACTCCCTTCATGACCCTTTGCTCATTTGCTACTTGTGAACTCTTCCTTGTCCTTAGGAACTTCACCTTGACTTTCATCTCTGACATGTCAACCTAGATTCAATCATGCTGAAAAAAAAAAAAAACAAAAAACAAACAAAAAAACCCCCTTCTTCCTCTGTGTTTCCAAAGAAATGTGCTCATATCACGTATTACTATACTTTAAAATTGTATCTGTTTACATGCTGTGTCTCCATTATGTTGTAAAGTCATGTCTGAGTCATCTCTGCCACTGTCTCCAACAGTAGGTCTTGTTAAAATTTGGTGACTGTTTGCCTTTGAGCAGTTAATTGTTTAAGGAGTTAATTGTTTAAGCATGTTTAAAATAGCCCCAAAATCACAGGGGGCAATAATTAATTTTTTTACTTCATTCAGCAAATTTTTAGTAGCTTCCTACTGTGGCCTGAATATAGAAGTAAGACAGACTTTACAGAATTTTAAATTTAAGTTTAGACATAGATATTAAATAACAAAGTACACAAATGATTAGAGAGTGCAAGGTGCGAGGGGAGAACAGAAGAGGCCCAGGAAACAGGATGTTCAAAGGCTGAGATGATGGCCTGTCCTTGGTGTCATCAATGCAGGGGTGGGTGGGGACTGGCAGAAGATCAGTCGGGGGAGCTTGGCAGAGGTCAGATCGCGTAAGGACTTTCAGGTCACTTTAAAATGTCTGGAATGAATTTATTTTAAAATCATGAGAAAATCACATCACTGAAGGGCATTAAGCAGGACAGTAACATAATTAGTTTTTAACCAAGATTATTTTGGTTGCTGGATGAAAATAGGCTGTGGGGAGATAAATGAGGGTAAATGATGATTGTAATTCATGTTTGTGTTTATGGTAATGAAGAAAGGGGATGGATTTGAGAGACTTCTGGGAGTTAGAATCCACATTTTTAGAGCTTAATTGTGTGTGTTCTGTGTTGATGAATGATTGACTCATGGGGGAGAACAGTATGTCACCATGACTTCCAGTTCTGGATTGGGCAACTTTGTGAATGCCAGAACATTTTTAAATGTTTATTACACCTACGGTGCATCTTACAAGGGTACATGTGAAACTTAGTAAATGTGGAATATAAATATCTTAACACAATAACTAAGAAAATGCCAGGAAGGCTATGTTAACCAGTGTGATGAAAATGTGTCAAACGGTCTATAAAACCAGTGTATGGTGCCCCATGATCGCATTAATGTGCACAGCTATGATTTAATAATAATAATAAATAAATAAATAAATAAAAGAAAAAAGAAATTTAACCATAGGTTCAAATGTGTTATGAAATAAAAAAGGTTGAAAATAAAAGAAATACTTCAAACAATTGTGATGGATGTGTTATTTAGTTTGATGTAAACATTTCACATTGTATATCGAAGCAGTTATGATTTAATAAAAAATAATTAATTTTTTTTAAAAAAGAGGAGTACTTGACTTCAAAAGGTTCACCCCCGAGGCATTTTAGGGCTATGGAACTTAAGTGTATGATATTGTGCGATGTACGACTCCAGGAGTTTGTTAAAGCCCACAGAACTATGAATCTCCCAAGAGTGAATCTGTGTGCAAATTAACAAATATCAACCGAGACATTGAAGTACCCTAAGATGGAAAGCAGACTGTGATAAATGAGTTCTAAGTGTTAGAAATATATGGTAAAGCACTGAAAGGAGAAGAGAAAGAAGGAACTGATCTATTTTACTTTCAGAAATAGTGTTTTAACTTGACACTGGATGGTCAAAGACAAAAAAAAAAAAAATGTCATAAACACTGTATTCTAGTGGGTAAGTTTGTTTCACACAGGGTACTACATGTACAATAGGGTTAATACAATTAAGTAAATCAACTGTAAGTAATGGGAGCCAGATTTTTTACTGTCAGAGAAAGGGGTGACTGTGAGGATTAAGTCATGATTAGCTTAATATAGAGCCAGATAGGAATGGAAGTATAGTTATGTATGCATGCTCAGATTATGCATATACTTTGAGCTCTGTCTAGTGAGAGGAGATAGAAGCTGTGGCACCTCAGTAGCCATGAGAACACCTAATGCCCAGATCCTGGTTTCTGAATACCATTCATTCTCCAATAAAAGGAACCAAGGTTCTCTGGATAAATGGATGATTCCAGGGCGAAGACAGGGAATATATAAGAGGAGGCTGAAGTATTTTCTAGTGCTAGAAAAGATGGAAGTGCTAAAAAATAAATAAATGAATAGATGAGGGCACATCAAAAAGATACATGAACCAACCAAAAGCCAAAGCTAGAATAATTTGAGCAGCAAAATAAATGATGGTATTGGATAATTTAAAAAAATAAGTATTTCTGAGTCCATACTGATAAACTTAAATAAATAATAGTATTCTTTCAGAGGATTCTTCCTTATGGAAGAATTTTAAGTAATAAATATGGAAGGAATAAGAAAAATAGAAATACACCATAGTAATTGCTCCAGGAAAGATCCATGGATGAATGTTAAAATTAGTAGATGAAACTTTAAGGGGAAACTTAAAAGTTCTGTATCTGGTTCAGATATGTTATAATTGTGTAGTGGTTTTAACATGTTTTTTTTTTTTTGCAGTTTTTGGCCGAGGCTGGGTTTGAACCCACTACCTCCGGCATATGGGACAGGCACCTTACCCCTTTGAGCCACAGGCGCCACCCAAAACATATGTTTACAGATTCTTTGGTGCTCCTACTGAACTTCCTTTCCCTTGAGTGGGGTTGTAGCTGGTGACTTGTTTCTAACAACTAGACTATGGAAGGGGAAAAATAGCAACTCAGTTATAGTGGAGGAACCTGGCCAAAACTACCTTAACCAAGTGAATCAAGGTTAACATTACTAGTGAAAAATCATATTCATGTCATGTTCCACTGATAGGATGCAATGGGAAAATTACCTTACCTGGATGGCATTCTTCCTTCAAACATATAACCCTAGTGTTAAATTTTGAGAAAACATCAGACAGATCCAAACAGTGAAAACAACTGACACCTGACCAGTATTTTTTAAAAGTATCAAGGTAATGAAAAACAACACTGAGAAGATATTGCAGATCAGAGGGGACTGAGGAGATCTGCTGAATAAATATGATGGGTCCCGGATGGACTTCTGGAACAGAAAAAGGATATTAATTAAGTTAAACAGTTAACAAATAAGTTAACTGTAGCTTAATAATGTTGTACCAATATTACTAGCTTTGGTGAATGTGCCATAGTCATGTAAGATGCTAATGTAAGGTGAAGCTAGCAAAAGAGATGCGATTCTATTACATTTGGCTCTCTTCTGTAAATAAAATATTGAAATAAAAATAAAAACTTATATATAATAGTACAAAAGAATCTTAAAGATATGCAAAAACTCTGGAGAAAATGATAAAACTTTAATGAGAGAGACATTGAAGATGACAAATGGAGAAATATGCCTTCTATTAACTAGAAGACTCAATACTGAAAAAAATTCTCCCTAAATCTTAAATCTCTCCAAATCTTAAAAATCCCAAGATTTATGTATGAGAACCATGGCAAGTTGATTCTGAAAGAGATTTGGAATTACAAGTAGTCAACAATTGATTGGCAGTATTCTCGAAGAAGAATAGGTTGGAAAATTTGCTGTACCAAACACCAATACTTCTTCCAAAGCAGTGGTGATTAAGACAGTTTGAGGCTGCTACAGGGGGACAAATGGGCCTGTGGGACAGGACTGAGGGTCAGGAAATAGTCCACACAAATGTGGATACTTGCTGTGTATCAGAAGTGGCCTGCATATCATGGGAAAAGGATGGATTTTTTAATAAAAGCAATTGGTTATCCACATAGGAAAAACATTAAATCGGACCCTCAATTATGTCACATCATACATCAAAAACTCATTCTTGGCATTCCAGGGGATTGAAGACCTAATTGTTTAAAGCAAAACTATAATACTCTTATAACATTTAGAAGAATATCTTAATGTCCGTGGGGATAGGATGGATTTTTTAGTTTAAGAAGCAATAGCCATAAAGGAAAAGACTGATAATTTGACTTTATACTTAAGATCTAATCATCACAATACACCTTAACAAGTAAAAAGATAAAGAATAGTGCCCGCAAAATACAAAGAACTCCTACAAATCAATAGGAAAAATATAAATGACCTAATAGAAAACGGACACACAATAATACACCGCAAAAGAGGAATCCATAAGGCTGATGAGAATGTGCTAAGGTGTTGAGCCTGACTAGCAATCAGGGAAATGTAAATAAACTTAGGAGCTCACGGCTGGGCCCGTGGGGGCGAGTGGCAGACTTCCAGCAGGAAACTGCACAGACATTACTTAGTTGCAGCCGGGAGAAGGGCTCAGGAGAAGGGCTCTGTGCCCGTCACATCCTCAGAGAGAACAGGGAAGGACCAGTAAGCCTTGAAGAATGTGTGTACATTCAGAGGCCCATACATCTGGGGCCTGGCAGAAGCCCCTGTTTCAGAGATTTGGGGCTGAGATTCAAGTACCCTGGGTTGTATTATAGTTGTTAAGTGACAGAGCTAAAACTTCATCCAGGATTCAAATGTTCTTTCAAGAAAAAGAAAAAAATGTTCTTTAAAAAAAAAAACACACACAAATACATATTTCAGTGTCTGCGTCACTTGTATGTAGAAGGAAGGAGCAGTGGAGCAGTGGCTAGAATGTGGGGCTGCTTTCCAGACACCTGGGATGACAAGTGCCATCTCTAAAGCCTGAGGGCCAAGGGTAAGCCACCTGACCCCTGAGAAAGGCCCAGCCCTAGCGTTTTAGGAAATTAAAATGTGCACATCAGTTGGCTGCCCAGAGCAGGTGGGGCCTGCACCTGCCAGAGAGGAATGTGGGCTCTTTGGTTTAATCCTGGGAACAGCTCCCAGATCCCCCAGAGCAATGGGAAAAGACAGGGATTCTACTAGTTTTTTTTTGAATCAGAAGGAGAGGTTGCTCTCTGACTAACTTCCATGTTGGAAATTGTGGGGCATGCCTCTCCTACCATGGGGAGACAGTGGCCAGGGCTGCCACATCTTCCCTATTCCCAATTGTGATCCTAGCCAGGTCAAACATTTATGAGAGCAGGAAGGGAATTTGTATGTGTGTGTTGGGGTGGAGTGGGATTTAACTCTTCTAGGCAGTGGTGTTGCTCCTTTTAGGCCAGGGTTTGAGGGCACGTATTGTGCCCTAAGAGGTCTAGCTTATCACCTCCACCTTCAAGGTATTTCAGAGTCTGAACTCATGGCTGTAGAGAAGGCTGAACTCAGGGTAGGCTTGATGGGGCAACTCATCTGGACACTCAGGCCCTGCAGAGGACATCAGAGCAATGCCAAATACCCTCTGCTGAGCTGTTCAGAGTGCCTTGCCCTAGGGACAAAAAGAATAGCATCACGGTGACAATGAAGTCACACTTTCCTAAGACAGTCCCAGTTTTTGGTGCTTTAATTCCTTGGCTGCATTTCCTTTGTTAAAGCCAGAAATGGGCCTAAGTTTTCAGGGCAGAACAAAACAATTTTGTTTTCTAGGAAAATGGGAGGTCTGGGATGGTGAAGGCAGCCTCAGGCGTGGTGACTACCCCAGCTGGGGATATTGGCTGCCAAGTCTCACCCTCTCTCAAGAGAGCAAGAACAAAACTAAGCACAGCATCTTTCTTTTTAGCTAGTGCTCCTGCTGAATAGGGGGATTTGGATTATATTTAAAAAGAATTACAGGCACAGAAAAAAAGACTAGAAGGAAATAGATCCAAATACTAACTGTGTTGGTCTTTGGGGAAAGGAACTTCAGGTGATTTTCATTTCCTTCCTTATTGTATTTGCATTTCCTATTTTGAATGATACTTTGACAAGTCAAGAAATAATAATTTGTGGAAGTCTTCTCTATCTATGCCTTTCTTTCTGGCCCATAGTTCTGGAGTTATCAGAATATTGTCTCTCTACCTGTCTGGAGCTGCCTTTATGGCTATACCGAGCTCTCTCCTTCTAAGGTCTTCAAAGCTTTCTGTTTCCAAGAGCTTCTGAGATTGCTTCCTCTGCCTTCTCATTGCACTGCCCACCTCCCCCTTGAAGTACCAAGTCCAATTTGCCACTAGGCCCTAGCCTACCCTGTTGCCCTCTGCTCTTGAGAGTCTTAGTAGTGTCAGTGCCCTTTCCAGTAACTTCACCCAGCTCTTCACCCCATGCCCTTTCCCTCCCGACTGATTAAAATCCTGCCTAATCTCCCAGGTGTAACCCAAACCTACTTCCTCCATAAGCTTTCCAAGGCTCCAGAGATCATCCCCTCCCCTGGAAGGCTGTAGGGCTTATTATGCATGCCTGGTCCTTAGCACAGGAACTTCACCTGTCTCCCCCACATCACTTGGCACAGGCAAGTTCCCTGAGCTAGCTCATCCCATAGGGATAAAGAGAAACTATGAAGAAACTTGGGAAGAAACTGGTCTTCCCAAGCAGAAGCCTCTTCCATGGCCTCACAAGAAATCTTTCCTCTTTCAGTGGACTCCCCAAAGCCCTATTGATTCCACACTATGGAGGAGAAGCCCTCCCCCGAGTATCTGGACAGCTGCAGCTAGGCTTTGCGTGACATTACTGAGCTGCAGACTCACAGCCTGTGCCAGCTGCCCCATGCCTGGCTCAAAGACCCTGAGCCAGAGTGGCCCCACCGCCACCTGTGTCTCTGCACAGAGGCGAGAAGTAAGGGACATGGATGGAAAGTGTAAAAGCCATTCCCACAACAGCTGCCAGGAACAAGACAGGGAATGGAGTGAAAATGTATATTCACAGCTGGCACCCAGTTCCGCTTAGGAAAATACCTTGTTTGAGTGGACACCTGTTGTTTTTGCCTGCCCAGCAGCCAGGCCTGGCTTCTGGGAACAGCTTCTCGAATCTTCTTTAGGGGACTCTTCTTTTCCCACTCTAGTATACAGGGTTCATGTACACATTGGTGATCCCCAGAAGGGTCCTGTAGCCCAAACCCTGGCTATCAGAGGCACAGTTACAGGTCCAAGGATGGCTTAATACCCTAGTTGGGGGGCAGTGAGAACTTGACCTTAGATTCTCTTAGGAATTAAGGGGATAAAGATGGCCTCTTTTTGATGGGTTTGCTGAGGTGACAAATGTAGTCAGGTGCCCATCTTGCCCCTACTGGACTGTGACTGGCTGAGGATACAGCCATCCCATGGAACCAGTGGGTAGAGGAGAATGAGAGTAGGGAGAACAAAAGGGAGAGGAAGGTCAGAAAGGGAGGGGGGAAACAGAAGAAGGGGAGTGACAGCAAGTGAGCAAAATCATCTCAGCCCTAGGGTCCAGCTGTGTCTGAAACAGCTGGGTCCAGCTGTGTGAGCCAAAAAATGTCTCTTTTGTGCTTAAGCTAGTTTGAGTTGGGGTTCGTGTGTTACCAAGAGAGTCCTCAGGAATGTGTGTGTGACAAATTTGGGGTGAAGTGTGAGCCCAAAAAGATGGGTCATGGGGGAGTCAAGGTTATGAAAGAGCAAAATTGTCCTGCGCTGCCCTTCCTAGGCTTTGTAGGGCAGAGGGCAGGAAAAAGGCTGGCAGGAAAGGAGTTAGCCTGAGGTCCTTGCTCCAGTCCAGCAACAGCTCAGGAAACTCTGAGAAAGGGTTCCCTAAAGTGGATCCTTGACTTTCTACTGCTATGATGTAAATCTCCATCTCCCCAAACCTTCAGTGAGCCCCTCTCTGCATCCTGGTGTAAGAGGATGTTTGGAGCAAATGATGGAACATGTTGGATCTCAAGTACATACCTTGAGTATGTAACAGGGTCAGAGAAAGTCTTTGGGATCCTAAGCAGTTCCAGGGAGGATATAGGCCTTTCATGACCCCAGAGCGTAAGGTCTTGAGGACCAATCTCCCTCCGCACAAACACACCCCATCACAGCAGGGACAGCAGGCCTCAGTACAGATCTCAGAGTGAATGGAAATGGCTCTGTGGGCCCAAGGGTGGGGTTTGAATAGCAGGGGCACTAAGGAGGACAGGCGATGATAGAGTCAGGACAAGGTCAGCCCTGAGTGAGCCCAGGAAACGGAAAGAGAACAACATAGCCACCCACACAACTAAATCAGTCCACCCAGGTCTCCATGCTGCAGGAAGTCACTGTCCAGGTCTCCCAAGGCACATTTTCAGGGGAAGGTTCCAGGCAGCAAGAGCAGCCCCAGGAAACTTTAATATACAATGGAATCTGGGTTAAGCACTATCTTCTCCAAGAGTTGAGCTCACAGGACATTCCCCAGAAACCTCTGGAGAGGTGGGGAGGAAAGTTTCTGGAGGTCTTTGGATGAAGAAAACAAAAAAGTGGCCTTGATTTTCAAGGCAAAATTACACAGGAAGAAAAAAATGTTTTTAATCTAATTAAGACCGATCTTTTCACCTTCATCACAACATCGCGGAAATGTGCCAGTTCTTAACTTCACACAATAATCAAAGCAATTAGTGAGGGAGAAGCCTTGGAAACCAGTGCAGATGTTCTCAGAATGTTTAATGGGGAAATGAGTTGCAGGCCTCATTCTCAGCATCCGGCTCCAGGCCCTGGCTACCAAATCCAGACATCTGCTGGGGCCCCACCCCCAGGCCCCGAGGGCGCAGGCTTGAGAAACACAGGTCCCTTCCCAGGCAGCCTCCCAGGCAGGCCAAATCTGGGGCCATGAGGTTCCCCATAGCTCCTCAAGCTGGAGCCTGGACACAGTCAGCCACCCTTAGAGCTGGGGGGAGGCTTAACGTCAAAGTTATGCTAACAACCGATGTCAAAAGTAATCAACACAACTTGGCTCCCCCACCCTGGCTGGCTGCAGAAGGGTTGAGTGGAAGGAGGGGAGGGGGCTCTGGAGGGACCTCTCAGCTATGACCCCCTTAGCCTGAATAACATTTAAAGAAAAGAAGTGGCATCTGGCTCGTGTGGCCCTATGGGCACCATTCCAAATTTGTGAGACGTTTAAGTAGCCTAAGAATCAAATAGGTCAACATTTGAGGAATTTCCCATAGTCAGATAAAACATGTAGAAATGATGGTTACTTAAGAAATGGCCTGTTGGAGGGAACAGGGCCACAAAGCTGATGTTAACTGCTGTAGGGAAGAGAGATACACCAGGTGAGGAGGCAGCTTAGCATTTGTCAGAGGCCCTGCTATATGGCAGGCACTGGGGGCATGGAGGTAAAGAACACATTGTCCTTGTTCTCAGTGATACACAGGCAGTATGGGGGTCCTATTCATGTACCCTCAGCATTCATGTTCTGTGAGCATCAATGTTTTGTTAATGCAAGCCAATGGATACTTTGATGAGTGCTACTTCTGACCTCAGGGGCAAGCTCAGTTGTCATAGGGAAAGTCAAAAGAGACAGAAAGTGAGCTACTGCAGGACCGGTGCTTTGTGGTGACAGATGGCTCCCTCAACTGCTGGTAGAACATTTCTGGGAAGAGGTCTTTACATGGTTTCCCAGTTACACCATGGGACACTTTCTCAATTGACCACCATAACAATGCCTGAATTAGGCTGTATATCCCATGAAACGGATTCAAGATAGTGTGATAGGAATCTGCTGAGACATTTAAGTAGAGAAGCAGCAAGATCCACTTTATATATAAAGAATTCACTTGAGCTGCTATGTGAATAGTAGAGTAGAGGAAGCAAGAATAGAAACTGGCAGACCAGTGACCAGAAAAGGACAACCAGGCAGAGAAACTATCATGGCTTTAAGGGAGAGGGCTGGAGAAAAGGGCAGGAGTGGGCAAATCCAGAGAGCTGATAAGATTTGTGGATGGATTAGATAGGGGCACTAAGAAATAGGAATAATTAAAAAAAGACTTTCATCCAGGCTTGGAGAGTGATAGCATGCTGCTTCCATTTCCCTCTCACTTCATATTTACCCCCTTACTCTCCCAAAGCATAAGACCAACAAGAATTGCAAATAAAACCATACAACACATGTCTTTAGCAGTACAAGGAAACTGAATGCCCTCAAATTTCTGATTAGTAGAGAAATGAACCAAATTCCAACAGCATTCAACCCTCTGCCCAGCACTGCAAACCTGTGGGCGCAGTAAGGCAGGGAGAAGAGGCTTATGATGCTGTGTCATAAAATTTGAGGGCAGTGAGTGACATCAGCAAGAATAGAGGAGTAAGTACCTCCAAGGACTTTCTCAGAAACACAAAAACTCCAAACCAAAACAAAACAAAAAACCACACACACGCATACACACACACACACAAAAGCAAAATCTGTCAAATCGACTTTGTCACAACTCTTAGAAGTAGTCAATGGTTTACAGCAATCTAGTGAACATCAAACCAAGAAACAGGCAACTTAAAAATGATAGAAGTTCTAGAATTTTTCTTGCCATTGCAATCCTCCCTGCCCCTTCACTTCATAACTTTAAGATGGTAGCCCACATATTAAGTGTGGGACCCTAGACTCTGGCTCAGGGATTAGAATAGATTTGATTTTCATTGAATTGCTTCTATTTTGGTACTCTCTGGGGGCTGCTTGAAGGACTGATATAAGGTGATTGTTTTTGTTTTGCCTAATTCAGAATTCAGGGAGAAAATGGTAGACATGACTTGAAAACATTGTCAGGCAGTCAAAATAATAGTGACCTGTCACAAATTATAGTTGTGACATACAATAATAGAGCGCTAAAACCTGGGGTGGGGGTTCTTCAGAGAGTTTTTTTGGAATTAGAGCTTTCAAAAGTGCCTGTGTGTACTGGGAAATTTATAAACTCATATCCATGCCCAAGGCTGAATGCATGCTTAGAAAAGCCTGAAGAACACATTAATTTTTACTTCCAGCTGATTTCTATGTTTATAATGTAAATTATCTGGCTAGATGTTGAGACTGTCCAGTACGGTGTTAGTTTGCAAAGTCTAGGAGGAATTTTTTTCTTCTTCTCTCCTATCACTTTCCCTGACTCCTGGTACTCAATGAAATCTCTGCCAAAACATGAACTGAAGACAAGCCAAAGGAACAGAGACTTCTGAGAGTACATAAGACAAAAACATAGACTTCACAAAAATATCTTAGCAGTCACTAAACAAATATTAGGTTATTAAGTACGAAATTTCATTAAGTACTAAGTTTGACAGTTGATACCTCTGACAGACATTTCACTTTGACACTTGGAGTTTTGTTGTTAAGGGATAGCCTCAGTATTTCAAATAACAATTTGGTTTGTTATTTCAAATGTATTTTAGAGCAATTTTTGTGAAACCATGGATAAGTCAAAAGTTCGTGTTTTTTCTTTTACCTTTTTTATTAATATTAAATCATAGCTGTGTACATTAATGCGATCATGGGGCACCATACATTGGTTTTATAAACAGTTTGACACATTTTCATTACACTGATTAATATAGGCTTCCTGGCATTTTCTTAGTTATTGTGTTAAGACAATTATAGTCTACATTTACTAAGTTTCACATGTACCCTATTTTTTAATATGAGTTCCATTGTGGAACCAATGTAGCATAGATACAGCTTGAAATACCAACAAACCATTTGGGAAGAATGTGGCTAATGAATATGTGCAGTACATGGATGGTTTGAGTTTTGTTTTGGTGATTGCAATCTTGAAAATAATCCACATGAACAACTTGAGACCAAGGTGGATAGACGAGCTGAACTCCATCTCAACCAACGTATGAATTAGCAAGGTTTGAGGTTAGTATTCCAGCAATCTTGGACCATTTAAAACAAATCAAGGGAAAGAAGCTGGCAAATGGGTTCCATAGGAATTAAACAAATGTCAGAGGAGAAATCATCTCAAAGTTGGCCCTTCTTTGCTTTCACAACATAAAGGTGAACCATTTCTACAATACATCGTTATGTATGATGAAAAATGGATTCCTTTTGACAATCACAAGCATCTAGTACATTGGCTGGCTAAAGATGAAATGCTGTAACATAGTCCAGACCTGAATATTCATTAAAAAAAACTAATGGTGTCTGGTGGTCCAGTGCTGGTATTATTCACAGTATTATACAGCTGTATTACACACAGCTTCATGAAATCTGGTCAACTGATTATAGTGGATATCTGTTGTAACCATTTGGATGAAATGATGAGGATGCTTGCAATTAAACAGCCAAAATTGGTCAATAGAGGCCAGTCCTCTTGTGAGATAATGCATAAGTCACACAAACAGCACTGCTCAAACTACAGAAGCTGGACTTGAAAAGTCTGTCATCCACCGTATTCACCAGTGGATAACACTTGCTCCAAAACACTACTGTTTCTTCCAGGCTTCAACTACTCTTTGCAAAGAAAAATATTCAGTTCTCAACAAGCTGTGGAAAATGCTTTTTGTGATTTCATTTCTACTTGCTTTCCAGGCTTCTTCACTACTGGCATAAACAAATTACCATTAAGATGGCAAAATTGTGTCTGTCAATAGTTTAGAGGCATGCTTTGATTAATTGTACTGCTTATTTAAGATACACAGTAGAACATTTCATATTTAATGATCTTACAGCTATAGTACACAGTATTAAAAAATCCTGAGGCACGGAAAGAGTTTGATGTCTAGAGTTATCATATATAATATTTAAAATGCGAGTTTACAACAAAAAATCAAGAAGCATGCAAAGAAACAAAGTATGGCCCATTTACAGAAGAAACTTCCTTGCGGAAGCATGGACATTGAACTTACTAGACAAGACTTTAAATTGTCTTAAATGCTCAAAGAACTCAAGAAAACCAGGAGAATAGAGAACATCAATAAGGAGATGTAAATTAGGAAAAGGAATTAGACATACTCTGGAACTGGAAATAACAAATGAAAAGCCCTCTAGCAGGTGTCATTAGCAAATAGGAATGGGCAGAAAGAGTCAATGACCTTGAAGAAAGATCAAGTGAAGTTATTCAATCTGAGTAGAAAGAAAAAGGAAGAAAAATAAATAGTACCTGAGGAGCCTATGGAAAATCATCTTGCATATCATCTCTCTCTCTCTCATACACACACTCTCTCTCACTGGCAATCTCCAAAGGAGAGGGGAAAGAAAGGGACAGGAAGAAATTACTTGAAGAAATTATGGCTGCCAATTATTTTTCTGAGACAAGTCTTGCTCTGTCACCTGGGTAGAGTGAAGTGGCATCATCATAGCTTACTGCAACCTCCAGCTCCTGGGTTCAAGCTATTTTCCCGAGTATCTGGGACTACAGGCACACACCATAAGGCCTCCTGCTATTTTTTCTATTTTTAGTAGAGACGGGGTCTCACTTTTTCTCTGGCTGGTCTTGAACTCCTGAGCTCAAGCAACCTTTCTACTTCAGTCTCCTTGGGTGTTAAAAATTCCCAAATTTGAGGGTGGCTCCTATGGCTCAAAAGGGTAGGGCGCCGTGGGTTCAAACCAAGCCCGGGCCAAAAATTGCAAAAAAAAAGAAAAGAAAAAAAAAAATCCCCAAATTTGATGAAAGACATGAATTTTTATACCCCCCAAACCTAAAACTCCCCAAAAGGGTAGATACAATGAGATTCACACAAAGATACAGCATAATCAAATTGTTGAAAGACAGAAACAAAGATAATTGTGAAAGAAACAAGCAACATGACTAATCACAGTGATTCTCAATAAGATTAACAATACATTTCCTTCAGTCTGAAGAGGCAAAAAGGTAATGGGATGGCATTTTTAAAACACTGAGGCATCTATCAATCAAGAATTCTATATTTAGCAGAATTATTTGTTAAAAATTTAGGTGACATTAAGACCTTCCTTCCCAAAAAATGAAAGTAAAGGGAACATGTCTCTAGTAGATGTACCCTACAAGGAAATGTTAAATAAAATATTTCAAGCTGAAGTGAAAGGATGTTATATAGTAACTTGAAGCCACACAAGGAAATATGAAACTCCAGAATAGGTATATAAGTGTAAAAGGTAGTATTATTTTGCTTTTAGTTAGCAATTCCTCTTTATTTCATATGTGACTTAAAAGAGAAATGCATAAAACAATAATTATACATCTATGGTACTGGGCTCACACTGTATAAAGATGAAAATTTAGAGAATAAGAGCATAAGGCAGGGGTGGAGCTGCACAGGATCTGAGTTATATACTATTGAAATTAAGTTGGTGTAAACTTGATTATTGTAAATTTAAGATGTCATATGCAGCCGCCATGATAACCACTAAGAAACCACCTTTAATTTTGGTATGCTTTGAGTATCAAAAAGAATACACTGAATAAAGTAAAACAGATTTGGGAGAGAAGGGAAAACTCTTCTTTAGAAAAACTGCCATTGATAACTGTATCATGGTAACAAAAAATAAAATCATCTTTCTTATGAAATACAAAAAAAAATTCACAGGTAATAAGTTTGGGTATTACCACCCTGTCCTAATAAGTAAAAGACTGAACAAACAGAAAGGGAATGACTTCTGAGATCTGTAAGGGAATTTAGGTCACAGGCCAAACAGATGCCCCCCAAACTGGAGAGAAAGTTCAAAACCGAGAATCATAACATATTCGAGCAAAAATCTCTGGGAACCAGTGCCAAGGTAGGACAACCTGAACTGCATATGAAGAATTGCTAGAGGCTTGGTGTGGTCAAGAATGAGAATTAAAAACTCTAGAACAGTTTGATCTCCTCTGGTCCTATTTGGATCCCCTTGATTGCCTTCTCTTGCCTGATTGTGGTGGCTAAGACTTCCATTACAATGTTAAAAAGCAGTGGAGACAGTGGGCATTTTTGCGTGGTTCCTGATCTGAATGGAAATGATTTCAATTTTACTACATTCACTATGATATTGGCTGTGGGTTTGCTATAGATGGCCTCTATCGGTTTGAGAAATGTCCCTTCTATACCAATGTTCTTAAGTGTTCTGATCATGAAGGGATGCTGGATATTATCAAAAGCTTTTTCTGCATCAATTGAGAGAATCATGTGGTCTTTTTTTTAATTTGTTTATGTGATGAATTATAAAACAAAATAAAATATAGTTTAATGGATTTTTTTTTTTTGCATTTTTTGGCTGGGGCTGGGTTTAAACTGGCCAACTCCAGCATATGGGGAAGGTCACGGGCGCTGCCCTTTAATGAATTCTTTCTAAGAAAGTTAATGAGGATACAATCTAGCAAAATGAACAAAAAATAGTGAAGAAGAAGAATGTTCAGTGATTAACTACACATTTGTGGCCACTTACTGTGTTGCAGATCTAGCTGTAGGAACCAAAAATTTGGGGAGAAATAGGATTATTCAACAGAAGGGGGAAAAAAAATCTAAGTCTGCTCTGTCCTTGGAAAAATGTAGTACCATGGATTTCAGGGAATACATAGGAATAAAGAAAAACTGGCAGATAATTCTGTTATCGTGAAACTGCCAGATGTTGTCCTGTGAAAGGAAAAAAGACATAACCAGAAAGCATGTGACAAAGACAAAAAAAATAACGTGGCAGAGAGTCATGAACAAAATATAAAGCAAGATAACAATAAAACATTGCTAAACACTTGCCGAAGTGAAAAGAAAAAGAACCCACATTGTGGTTGTGTGTAACACTATGATTTAATAATGTCAACCTGGCATCTCAAAAGGAAATGTAATTCTAAAATGCTGATTAGCTCTATATTTATTTGCATGATCCAAAAATAAAGATAATTTTAAAAATATTTCTGAATCAATTTACAGAAAAAAAAATGCTTACAAGAAATAAAGACATACATGTGTGTTTATGAAGGATGCAATATAGCTGAAAGTAGTTAAAAAGCAGAAAAGGAAGGCGGATTTTGGAAGAATGTACAGCTGTCTTTCAGTGTAAATGGGAGATTCGTCCTAGGACTCCCTGGAAATACTGCAATCCACACGTGGTCAAGTCCCTTAAATTAACTGCTGTAGTATTATCAAACAGTTCTGTCCCAAGTTTTTCTAGCTACTCATACGTGCATACACTTTTTATTATTTGTAATAGTTATTTTGTATAAATTCACAAACACTGAATGAGCTATTACTGACCAGTTGCCCCCCAGGGGAGTTATAGGATTAGATATTTTTGAGCCCCTGATCACAATATTTTCACCAAGCAATCAATGCAAACCCTTGTTTTAGATGTATTTTTGTTTAAAGACATTTTATTTAATATATAGTATATACACAGATTTATTAACATGTATTCACCATCAATTGCACAAAACAATTCATGCCTGAACAAAGCTTATCCAACCAGTGTATTTTCTCCTTAGGGTGAATCAGTCTTCTTGCCCTTAGAAAAACTAAACAACACTTCACTTTGGGGGTCATTCAAATCGTGAAATCACCAACAAAAAGGACACATCTGAAAAATATGGCACTATGTAGACTGTGAAAGGGACACTTGTTTACAGTACAAGAGCTGAAATAAGAAAACAAAGATTTGCCTTGTTAGATTTCAGCTGGGAACTTGCACATTAGGTGACTCAAACTTTTTGTTACTCAGCCCATGTTCACAAAGGACCAGTAAAGTGCTGCTAGTATTGCTTTTGAGGTTACAAAAAGAATTTTTGAATAGGTAGATCTTCAACATAGAATTCATGAATGATGAGGACCAAATAATAATAAAAATCAAGTAAAATAAACTTTGAGCTTAACTCTATGGGGTATGTATGCAAAAATAAACAAAAATTTCTACATTGGGAATAGATACTAAAAATAATAGAAGGAAACATTTGATTTATGATTATGATCAGGTTAAAAAGAGCCCCATTTCTTGTGACCGAAGGCACACTCACAAGCTAGAGATAACATCCTCTGAGAGGAAGACTTTTCCCTAGAAGAAGAGCCCATTTTTTGTGCTTTTCACAATAGGGACATTTCTCTCTCCATACAAAAGTGAAACAAAAATATTTAATCTTAAAAAAATATCCAAAGGTGTAACTTATTTTGCTGAAAGTATGATACCACAAAACTGAATGAAGAATGACGTCAGGGGTGGGCAGATTATTAACCAAGATGAGCCAATAGCTATTGGTCCAGTATGCTGTGAAATTAATGGGGAAGCAGGATGGTACGTAAAATTTCACTGACAAGATTGGTACCTGTGTTATTTTTATTCAAAAAGTACTTAACAATTCTTTGAAACAGTTGCTGCTCAATTAGAACTCAATTATATGCTAAATGAACTAAATGCCATTTCATTTGCACAGAGGAATCTTTAATAATGATTAATGGAAATGTAATCAAATGTGAGTTGACACTCAAATTTGTTCTGCAATAGAATACGAATGAGTTATATTGGTGCTAACTAGATCCATTATTTAGATCATGTTGCTGATGAGGTCAAGTTTGAGGGTTTGATCCTTACACAGCACATACAACAAAAAGACTATTAGGGATAGTAACAGATGGCATCTCATATCATAATCAGCTTTTACCATATAAGTGTACCTATTTGGCCACGATAGAAAAAAAAGAAAAAGATTCTGCATAAGGAAAATCAGTGAAATTAACTAAAAATATGTCATTCAGTAGCTTTGTTTTTAAAATGAGAAGAGGAACAATTAGACTTAGTAGAACATAAGTTCTTGAGATTTTGCTTACTCTCATAAAAGGTGGGGGGAGATCTGTGATTCTAACTCTTCCCTCCCCACAGCCACCTATTTAACAATGTTTTGGTAATTGTACATATGTAATCTTAGGGAAATATTAAGAGATTATAATGCAGATATTTCAATCCAGATGAAAGTAAAATTTTGCTTACTTATTTAAAACCTGAATTTTTGTCTTAGTTTGTGTTTTTGCATACAAACACTGGGTTCAAATTGAATAACCAATATATGCTCTGCATTAGTTCAAAGTACATTCTTGTAATCTTTGGCATGTTTTATTCGTATTGCATTAGTTTTCCTATTTATTCTAGTTAGTTACAAATGATTATGTACCACACTTTTATCTAAAACTCATGAAAACCTGAAATGTTTATAAATGTAGTTGTTTGAAATTAGCCTCTTTGTAGTACAAGAGTCACTAATATAGGAGACAATGAAGTTCGCAAACTCATTCTAGAAAATATGCTACAATGCCTCATTGCTGAAGGCCACTGTGGTCGCCACTAAAGTACTCATCTTTGCACAGGTGCTGAATCCACCCTTTGAAGCAAATTTGGAACTCGTTGTTTTGGAATGACCAATGACCATCAGAACTGTCTTTGTACAGCATACAAAAACATAATGAGAATAATGAAAGCAACTCGACAAGATGTTGCCACACAATGACACCAACACAGCTGGTAGACACTGATACTCCCAGGTTATGAAAACTTACCAAGTTGTTTCTGCAATGTTGCCAACAACAAAAGTAAACGTTGGCAAGTTCGTGAATGTAATTGTCAGAACTTATGCAACTACAGCAGGTGAGTTGCCTGACAGAAGCAGAAACTGGGAACATTCCCTGATGTTTCTGATAGACTTCTTGGTAAAGTTAAGGGATACTGATCCCATCATGACTGGAAACACACAAAAGGGAAAGGCAGACATAGCAGTCAGTTAAACTCAAGTGGCGTGCAGCAGTTTAGAAAAGCCCCAGCACAGTTTTCCTTTGTTGGAAAAAATAAAGAGGATTTTGAAAACATATCTAATAAGGTGAATAGCATATCTCTGCATATTTATACATGTCATTCCTGCTTCCCTATTGCCTGGCAAAACGGTTGTTTTTCTCCTTCTAATATCTCAGTATTGGTGCTTTGCATTCCAGTTACAAAACATCACCCTGAAAGATTGACTTCACCCTGAAAGTTTCCTAGCAAGCAAGCATGAGAAATTACTTGATATAATTTTTCCCCTTTACTGCAGCTGTACAGGTCACATTTGGGCGAGAGTCAGAAGTCTGGCATACAGTTGCAGACTGCATCAGGTAGACTCCTTTATTTATGCACAGCCACTGACAGTGGGTATATTTCCATGGTCGGATTGATGATGGATCCCGTCACTGATAGTGGCAGTCTGTGAGGTGCAGACTGAGGAGCAGCTTGACTATAATCCATCTCCTTGAAGAACAGACCCTTACTAAATAGCTAGTCTAAGTTTCATCTATTGTTTCTCAGGGAAATTTTTCTAAACTGGGAAATCTCCCAGGATGGGTAAATAGTAGCCTTATAATTAGCCAGGACCCACTGCAAAAACTCAGTCATTTCTTTAAAAAAGTTGCCTTAATAGGTGACGGGGGGAGCTGAGACATCCAAGGGTCCACCTGATGAAATTCTGCCCCAATAAATATTACACACCCACCTGCCTCTCAAGTGAAATGCCCCAACTCCCATTGATCCTCTTGGTTTTTCATGTAGTGCTTGTAAATTTTACCTGTTCATACTTAGTGTAGATCCATGTCTCTGGAACTAGTATGTGAAACTTCTGCCCAGGTAAGCCTAAGGCTGAACGCCAGGTCTGTGACAAAGTCTACCTGCCCAGAGGAGGGTTAGCAACGAGGCACGCAGTCAGCTGCTTTTAAATCTGTATTCCCTTACTCGTCCCACAATCACCATCTTTAATTCTCCCTCATTATCACACAGCAAAGGGAAGGACCATTTATCACTTGGAAAACCACCAAATTTGATCTATATTTGCAACATCAATTCCCATGGAATTTCCTCAAATGTGGTTAGTTGGCCCCAACCCTCATCTTTCTCACTCCAGGAATATTTGTTAGGTCCCCTTGTCATGGCCAAAATTTTTAAAAAATGTGAAGGGACTGAGATGTCACACTATTTGCAACCTAAATTGTTAGCCTCTTATAATTTTATGGATACCCTCAATTTGAAGAGACAAAGATGAACGCTCAAAATTATCAAGTGCTTGTAACATAAACTTATTCCCATTTAGGTCTTTACAGCTTCTTTCAATTATCATTTCCCCATACTACTAGGGTTTCACTTATTATACTGTATATTATCTTTATATTTAACCTTAGTTCTCTTTGAAGTCATAATAAAATAACTACTATACCCAAGTAAAAAAATCATATAATTTTAATTTCTGGAGAGTTAATTCTTATGCAAAACTCAAGATATGCACACTTAGTCCAAGGAGTTTGCTACAAATTAAAATATTCAACATTAATATGTTGTCTTTTCTTTTCACCTTTCTTTTCTTTCTTTTCTTTTTTTTTTTCTTTCCTTTCCTTTTTTCTAACACAATGAGACTAGTTTTAACATCACGAGTTTTATGTCTCTCTCATTAAAATAAACATGAGTTTTTCCAAATTGCATGTATTTTCTTAAAAGGATGCATTATTATATTGTCTATGACCAGGAATGGGCACAATGCCCAATTATAATAATATATTAAAATTATTTCTCAATATTCTCAGAAACTTATGTATGGCTTATTAGTAGTTCTTTAAAACTTATAAAGTATTTAGGTCTTCTAAGTTCTCGAGTAAGAGGTCATGTCCACACAAGTCACAAGTCTATTTTTTAAAATATTAGCCTAATTATGTTTTTATAATAGTGACTTTTTGACATTTCCATGAACTGAGCACCATGAACGTCAACAGCTAAACTCACTGTAAATCTTTTCTATCTGTACATTTCTTCAGTTTTTGATTAATCTTTCTTTCTGATAATTTTAGTGTTTATACTTTTTAAAAGTACACCCATATGTATATACAGCATAAACATGTTTATATGTTTCATAACCAAGTGCATACTTATAGCATAAAATGTGTTTTACATAAAAATAATGTGAAATATAACTACTCTACCATAGTTATTTTTTTTTTCTCTTGTATAAGCATATACATTGTTCTGAATTTTATGCTACCCCTATCTTATAGACTTATAGATTTTTACAATTTAAGATAATATAAAGAGAAGTTGAAGATATAAATAAATGTCCTGGAATGCTTAATTTTGTTAAGCTTTCAATTCTCCCAAAATTTCAGGAACCTTTTTGGGGGGAGAGTTATACAATGACAAACTAGTTTTAAAATTTATATCGAAATGAAAAACACTTAAAATATCCAAATCCATCTTGAAAAAGATGAACAAAGTTGGAAAAATTACCCTACCTGACTTTAAGGCTCACCATCTGGTTAGAATAATCTAGAAAGTGTGGGACTAGTCCTGGCATAGAGATTGAGAGATTAAAGGACCAGAACAGAGATGCTAGATATAGAGCTACCCCTGTATGACAAATTGATTTTTGGGAAAAAGCACCAAGTTAATCTAATGGGGAAAGAAAATCTTTTAGAAGATGGTGCTGAAATCATTGAGTTTGGGGGTGGGAGACATAAAAATAAAAAAAAAAAATTAAAAAAGATAATATAAATTAACATGATGGTTTAAATATTTCATGTTGTAATTATTACAATTTATCCATAAATAACACATTTATGACAGCTTTTAATACCTTGAAAACCTCAAAATTATCTCATGGGGTAATTATTACAATTTATCCAGAAATAACACATGTATGACATTTTTTAATACTTTGAAAACTCAAAACTGTCCTAAAAGGTGGACAGTTACAATAGACTCCAGACATAATCCTTTCCTGTCCTGCTCCAAGGCATGAATTCAAATATCTTCCATGGAGCCCTAGAGACTTTGAGTAGACATTAGTGACAGAAATAAAATAACATCCAAATTGTATTTAATAGTTGTTTCTTGAAAAATATTCATGAATGAACGTGAAGTGATAATATTAAAATATAGTTAGAAATAATCGAGATAGAAAATATGCACTTTACAAGTTATAATTTCCACCTTTTTCCTATTATTATGTACAGTTATAGCTTTCTTACAAAGTGAAAGTTTATAGATGCCAAAGATGTTCTCATTCCTTGGTAGAACATCCTGTTTTTTTAAAATTCAAGGTTGCTTTATTCTTAGCACACTGACGTTCTGTCAACTAGAATTACAGATTTTGTTATCAGTCAGGAGCAGCAATGGTAGAGATTTCATATGAGCTGAGTCACATCTTTATACTGTCAGTTCTCATAGGGCAACCAAGCCCAGTACATCAAACAGTAAATCGTCTGTCCACAGTTAGCCACACCAATTCCTTTGGAATACATTAAAAGGAACATGAGTTAACACGTCCATATTCCACCTACAGCTTCCAAAGCCAGAATTCTTGAAATGATTGTTTCTCCTCCATTAACTTTCTCCTCCCTGTCTAATTTGGTGTCAGGTTCTCTCACTTAGACGTTCTGGATATTGTTAGAATCTGTCCTGTCTTTAAGGTCATTACTGTCACCTCCTGTGATTAGCCTACCCTTTGTCTTCTTTAGATTCTTGTAAAATTGGGAGAAACAAGAACTGAAGTATTAATTTCTCTGAGCCTTGCCTTTGAGGTTGACAGATGTATCCTCACAGTCTAATGCTCTCACCAGTGCATAGCAGGTCTTCAAAAATACATATTTAATAGATAAACCTGTTTCTATTGGTTCGTTCTCAGTATAAATATGCAATATAGCAATTATTCAGGTAAAGAAATGTTATATATTGTAACCCCCTACAATAGGAGCACTATAGTCTAAATTTTGCATTAGTCAACACAGCATGTTTACTTTTATCTTCATACTTGCTCATGATGTACAAATATTAAAAATGAATATCCGCACTAGACTATCTTCTGCCTCCAAACCTCTCAGTTCCATGCCACAATACAGGTTGTACTCCTCTGGAAACAATTTCAAACAGAACATGTGTTTTCTTTTCCTTTATTACCTTTCTGTCCTCCATTTACCCAATTTTGTATTAAATTTTGTATCATTTATATGTTCTTCTATGATTATAGAATTTCTTGATCTATAAGTAAATTCTTGATGTACTGTTATTTATTTAAATATTATAATCTATGTAAATTAAAATTATTTGAAGGTTTTTTTCATTTTGTTCAAAATTAGTCTTTAGTTAAACTTATCTACTAATACCTTCCCTATTTAAGGATTGACTAACAAAAAGTGTGGTTTTATTTACAGTTTACAGTTTTTCATTGCACTTAGAACCTTATGTAAACATTAGTTATTATTAAAGAGTATTACCTTGTCAAAAAAGATGAAGTTGTTTTGAATTTTTCTTAAAACAGCATTATTTAATAGTTTGAGTAAACATTTTATAACTAAATAGAAATTATCATATTATGATTTATTTTATGAGATAATATTTCATATAAGAATCTTTTATTTAAATAAATAGAATAATGTTAATACTATTTACTAATTCTAAAATAAATGAATCTCTAACATACAGCTTAGATGCTATTTTGATGTTAATTTTCTCACCATTATAAAATTAGTTTTCTACATATTTTCAGGTTTGCATTTTAGGATACATTTAAATATTTTGACTAAAAAGTATAAAACAAAATCTGATAAAACTACTGCTATTTTGGCCTTAACCCTTATTTTATATTTCTAAATGCCAAATTATTGACTTGGTACAGCTTGGTAATCTTTTTGCCATTGTGTTACAGGAAATTTCAACATATAACGGATCATGCTTTCATTTGGGAGTCAGTTCCTAAGACTGGAAAAATAATTTGCACTTTACAGGATCAAGTTTTCTTTTTTATTGATGCATAATTGTTCATGTAGGATATATGATGTATTTTGATGTAATGCGTAATTGTCAAATTGGTAATTTTGGTGTCCATCACCTCTAACATTTATCGTTTCTTAGTGTTGAAAGTATTTCATATCTTCTCTTGTAGCTATTTGGAAATACACAATAAATTATTGCCAACTACAGTCTGTCTTCTATGCAACTGAATACTAAACATTTTCCGTTTTTTTTTTTTAAATGTTTATTATTTTTTAAGCCCACAAAGCTTCTTGTAAATTCAACTCTGTTACTCCTCTCTAACTATATCTTTCTACCCATTAACCAAGCCCTTTTCATGCTCTCCTCCCCACCCTCCCAGACCTCGGGTAAGCACTCTTCTCCTCAATACCCCTGAGATCCACAGCTTTGGCTGCTATGTATGAATGAGAACATAAATAAGATAAAGTTTTGATGATGACTTTCTAGTTTGATGTTAAAACACATTCAACCATAACGCAGTTATTAAAATATTTATTTTCAATAAAATAATAAAACAGCAAAACAGTTAGTAGTCTATTTTCTGACAAAAAGATCAAAAGTGAGACTACCTCTCTAAAAATAGCCAAGTGTGGTGGCAGGTGCCTGTCCTCCCAGCTACTTGGGAGACTGAGGCAAGAGGCTCATGTAAGCCCAAGAGTTTGAGGTTGCTAAGCTATGACACCATGGCACTCTACCAGGAGCAAAAAGTGAGAATCTGTCTCCAAAAAAAAAGAAAGAAAGGAAAAGAAAGGAAAAGGAAAAGGAAAAGGAAAAGGAAGAGGAAAAGGAAAAGAGAAAGAGAAAGAAAAAGAAAAAGAAAATTAAAAACTGTGTTTTCCCTTAAAAATCAAAATAAGTATACATTTCCTAAAACAGCCTTGCTCTGTCCTCCCACTTTGGTGCTATCAGTGTTTCTCTGTGTTTTCAGCCTTTTATATTTGGAGCGTTTGTTTTTTACATCAGTAGCCAGGTTTTATTTTTTATTTTTGTTAACTTTTTAAAAAATTGATTGTTTCAGGTTCATCGAGGGTACAAAGAATTAGGTTACACTGTTCACATTTGTTAGATTGTTTATAGGTCCCTCTTATAATGTGTCCTGCCCCCAAGAAATGTGCCATCCACTGTAACCCCCCATCCCAGACCCTCCTTCCCACCACCGCTCAAATCGTTTTGTTTTTTTCTTTCCCCTTGTTCCAACTGTCATTTTATTGCAAGATGGTGGGATTAATTACAGATTGAAATCATAACTTGGTAACCTTTAGTTAGGCAGCACATTTTAACAAAAGCAAATCTTTTATTCAAAAGGAATTATGTAACAACTCAAAACCCACAAAAGGAAGAGTGAGGAACACCTAACCAGCGAATAGATTTAGTTCTTTGACTGTATGAAAACTCAAACTTCTCATTTTTAGGAAAGGTAAACTCTAACTTCAGTATAGATAGAAATATGGAAAGGTTTTATCACACTGATTTCCTTTAATTGTTTGTAGTTGTCTCGTTTGGGAAAGGTAACGTTCACAGTCTGTCCTTTCGCCTTCTTTGCGGGCAGCATTGGACCCGGCGTGGCAACTGTGGCCTCCTGCCATGCAGAGACGCAAGGTTTCCGGGGTAATCACATACATTTCTTTGGATAGAGAATACAAGATAAGCCCAGTTCTGAGCACATAGGGTCCTGGAACGCCAGTTTTAGGACAAAGAAACTGGAAGAACTCCTCAGGGATCAGACCAAAATGAACTTTTCCTCCGGATTCAGGAAGAGGTGGTAGAAGGGCAAGACTTGGCTCCCAGAGTGAAAGATCCTTGTTGCCTGTAACACCCCTGGACCCCGGAGGGCTGAGAGAGGCGGCCGCTGGGGCAGAGTCAGAAAGTACCGCTGGGGACTGCGTGGTCAGCGAAGGGCTAAACAGCTGTCTCCCCGTCCCTGTGACCCCTACTGGACAATCGGTCAGGGCCCCACCTCTCAAATCTTGAAGTCCCGGAATAATAAGGCCTAACTTTACATTTACAGCTTAAAGCTAAAGCGATTAAAATTCCTATTCAAAATGGCATTGCTAAATTAACAACACAGAAACACATGCCCGACCTGGCCTGGTTATTAAGCATCTACTTCGTGCTAATGAGTTTGAGCCAAAACATTGACTTATTGGGTTGTTGTTTTTTTCCTGGCATATAAAGAGCTTCACTATTGTTAAAATATTCCAGCTATTTTTAACCCTTCCCGGGGTCATACAAAGTGTGAAAAATGAATAGAATTTAAATTAAACCCTGAGACCAAAGAGCTAATGTCTTACCAAACAATGTGGGAATTTTTTTTTCCTTCTCTACAGCACTGAAGTGAAATGTCATTTGGTTATCCAAATGCCAATGACCAATCTGACAATAGGAATGTAGATGAACTTAGTAGATAGATACGAATTAATCAGAAATAAATATAGTATTCTTTTTTTTTTAAGATAGTATGCATTTTATTTATTTAATTTTTTTAAGACAGAATCTCACTATGTCACTCTTGGTAGAGTGCCATGGTGTCACAGCTCACAGCAACTGCAAACTCTTGGGTTCCACCAATTCTATTACTTTTGGGATGTGTTAATTCTGCAGTTAGAGACTTACATCTTCAGTTGACTGAATAATATTAAAAAACCGTCAATTGCTAGTTTATCTAATTAAACAATATATTAGTATTAGCCATCCTTTCTAACAATAAAGGGCAAAATTATATATGTTCCTGACTCCTTCTGCAGCTGAAAAATTAGATTTCTACATTCTGAGCAGAAGCAAATTACACTTGATACAAGTATAGTCTTTGGTTATTAAAAAGATAGGCATAGAAAACACTCTTTCTAAAAATCTACCATAATAATGAATTATTTATACTTGAATGTATTCTATTCTTTAGAGGATATGATCAGAAAAAAGAATTTTATTAAACATTAAAATGAGGTTTGATTCTAGGAACGATAGTAATTATTCATACAAAGGCAGGTTCAAATATTAGTTTTGTGAGGTCTGAGCACAATCTGATAAGATAATATCACCTATTACATAAACGAATTTTTCTTTCATCATATTACAACACATCCAATATAAAAATATTAAAGTAAAAGTTGATGCAATGTAGGTAGAAAGAATTAAATGACACACAATTGGTGATAATTAAACAAAAATATATATGCCACAGAGAAATAGATAAGATTACGTTCCTGAGAAAAAAGTATTTAAGAAGGTAAACTATAATACCTAGAATACCAAAATACTTAAATCAAGAAGCCTAGAGAACACGCAAGTGTTTTTTGGAGAATTCACTTATTTCTCTTTAAGAACTGACAAAGCAGAAAATAAGCAAGGACACTAACCACATGATGAACCAAGAAATAGAAGAGTCTCAGATTTCAAGTCTAAAATCCTTAGTAGAACGCAAAGGTCCTAAGCACTCAGTTTATTTCTTTCTATTTTATATGCTCTGTGTTCATCTTCAAATTCTCCATCCTAACCTCTCACCTCCTGGATTCCAACTCCTACTCTGGGTATAAATTACCACTTCAAATACATTGTATTCTCAAATAATTGATTTCTCACATATTCCAATCATCCACAAGGATGTAGGAATGAAAATATACGGGAATTTCATCAATCCCCATACCACAAGATCTTAATTATTCACACAGAAGGACACAAGTAACTCTCCCTGCGACAGAATTACTCCAGACTTGCTGAAATACCAACTGAAAAGACTGTCTTCAGGTACCGGTAGACTGCTCCTTGAATATTAATCTTGATTACAGAGAGCCTCCAGAGACATACACTTTGTCCAACTGATGTAAAGATGTTGTCTTTGCATACATAACCTGGCAAAATTGTATATAGGGTGAGACAGATAAATCCATTTGTTTCCTAGAAATACTTCATGACACAAAGGAATTTCAGTTATAAAAATGATTCAACAAACACTGAATTGAAAATATCACTTTCTAATGGGACTTTCTTTCTACTTGTTGGGAGGTACTTAAAGTATTAGTGAGAAGAAAAAAATATATTTCTATATGCCTATGCCATTACATATTGATAATTAAGATTAGGAACCCTGGTTTAACAGAGCTGAAAGTGCTGGCTCTGCTGTGTATTATTTTTACAGCCTTTGGATTATTATCTAACTTTTTCAGATCCCAGGTTTTCTTATCTATAAGCCAAAAGTAAATATAAGCAACATATAAATTTATGATTGCTATAAAATGCTTTAATGCACCTTTAACCCATTCTTGTCCTCTATATGTTTTAGAAATAGGCCACTACTTTCGTTATTTCCTGCTGCTGCTGTTACTTCTACTAAGACTAACATGTTACTCAGGTATGTTTTCGACTACATCTTTGCTGCTAATTTATCTGTTTTATGTTGGTTATTATATACATATATATATGCACTGTGTATTGTATATAATATACATTATTTATTTATTTGTGTGTATACATATATACCTATTGGGTTAGACTTTGTTTAATGTCATTGTAAAGTAGTAGAAATATTAGAAAGAGAATAATCTATGAGAATGATCTTAGGAGATGTAAGAGAAACATTTGCTTATTTTGACATTATTTCTTCATTATTCATTAACTCAAGTGAAAGACTCTATGTGAGCCTGAAGATAAGAAAATTCATAAGGCATGGTTGTTAATCTTAAGAAGCTTACATTGGATTTCTTTGATTTAATAATTATTGTTGGTGCTTTGGAATACAGATAAGTCACATTCTGAAATAATTGATGGGAAAGGCTGATTTTCTATTGAGACCAAATATTTTTCTAGTGATAAATAGAGTATATAATTTAATTTAGATAAAAAAATGAAATTTAAATGTTTCTTTAAAATCAAAAATTGCTGCAATAATATTAATCATTATATTTATTTTCAACAGTTGAAGTGATAGTGTGTTCAGATCTATATGGTTCCTGTAAAAGTGTAAAATATGTCATTTATAAAAATGTAAATAATCTTTTCTCACTCTTTATTCCATCATAAATAATGTCTGATGACACATTTTTTTAAATAAAATGAAAGAATAATCATAGAAATTGCCAGTTGGGAATAATTTTTTCGGTGCTTTGACAAAGACTGTGCTGAAGTTACAATCTTTTTTCACAATAATTTTTTTAAGTAGCATGACCGCAACTGTCATTAGTTTTTTGCTGTAATTATTACTTATTTGAAAAAAAAAAAAACAACGTCCTGTGACATCAGTCTCTTGCATTTACAGAAAGAAAATATCATCTTAATTATGTTTGGAATGTTTGACTAGTTGTTTATCATACAAGCGAGATATTGTGCCAACGTGTATGTGCGTTCATAAACATAAGAAGATGACATGGTTTTTTTTACATGTCTGTATAGATAGATATGTGTAGATATACACATATTTTGATGAGTATAGAGTATATTTAAGTAGAGAAATGTAGAGTCATGGCTAAAATTAATTTTCCCCGAGCAGAGGCCATTAAAACAATAAATTACTAATAAAACTTAAATTTTAATTTTGATAAATTACTAGAATCTGTGTTGGAATAGCTTAAAACAGAAACATTTCCTGGTGACAGTCTTAGGGATAGGCACATATTTCTGAGTTCTGCATCAAAGAAGCATTATGTTAGCATGGCAATGAGGCAAAAATATTTCTTCTTGTTTCTTTATTGATCCACTCTCCAGGTCATAAGACCATTATCCAACCTGGAGTAGTAACTTCTCAGACTCCATTCTTCTGCATCTTACCAATCTCACCTAAAAAGTGAAAAAATAATTAAGAAAAACATATTATAATGTCACATCTCAGATTTGTACACTTATTAAAAGGTTTGACCATAAGATTTAGAAATATTTTTTCTCTTCCAAAAAGTACCAGCTACACCCATAGGGATCCAATATTAAGTAATGGATTTCTGCTAAATGATATGAAAGTCACAGACTCTATCTAACAACCAGTACTTCAGATGCCTAAAGTAAACAAAATGGAGAGGAGACTGTCATTTCAGCACTTATAATTGTAATCCACTGATGTTATTCTGGGCCCTTGCTGATGTGGTAGTACGGCATGATACTGAAGAATTACAACAGAAAGATCTGCAAGAAACACAGTCTTATATGAAGACCAGTTATAGAAGTCTGAAAACAATAAGAAGATTTTCTTTTCTTCTGATGTAAAAGGGAATATTGGATGATTTTGAGGCCTTTGACTCTTATAGCTAGATAAAATATTAAGCACATTTAAAATCCTAGCTAGATTAACATAAATTTTCAACTAAAGGCTTATTTGCATCTTTCTACTACCAGATATAAGGTCTGACAATTAAGTTCCCAAACTTGCCACTGTGTGTTTACCTTACAAGACTAAACAATCAGCTCCAGAAGGATTAATAACCTTGTCGTATCAGTGTCCCACAGCTATGCTTAGATTAACATGTGATGGTGTCTTGCTGAGTGACATTCATTATTGTTATTGCATGTTTTTTTTTTGTGCTGTTGTGAGACTATCAGAGATTGAATTAGAGCAATAAACAAACATTAAATTTATTGTTAAACTGGTTAAGAAGGGAAGTGAAATCAGGAATGGGTTAGTCCAAGTGTATAACGATAAATCCATGAAGATAATAGCAACGTTCGAATGAATTAGGGGAGAGAAAGCATCACCCATGAAGAGGTCAGAGAAACCAGAAGAGATGAAAACATTCTAAAAATTTATAGAATTATGCATCAAAATCATAGACTGACTGTTAGAAACATGGCAGACTAAGTAAACATCAATAAAGAAACAGGAAAATCATAAAGGACAATGTTGTAATGAACAAAACATGTGTAAAAACTGTCCCAAAGCAGCTCACTCATGAACAATAGCAAAAAAGAGTTCAAGTTTTCCAAAACCTTTTAGAGAGACAAGATGATGTTTTGGGCTGTGTTATCACTGGTTTTGGTAGCTCCCGTCTTCATTACTTTTATGATCAAGGAAGTTAATGATTTCCTTTTTATCTCTTCCTTAACTCAACTGTCGTTAAGCAAAAGGTTAAGTTCCATGCCTTTCTGTGGGGATGGCAATTTTTGTGGGGGTTGAGTTCCACCTTTATTGCCATGTGGTCTGAGAAGATACAAGGTAAAATTTTTGTGTTGAGGTTTGATCTGTGTCCTGGGGTATGATCTATTTTTGAGAATGTTCCATGGGCGGAGGAAAAGAACGCATATTCTTTAGCTTTGGGATGGATTGTTCTGTATATGTCTATCAAGCACAGTTGTTCTAGGGTCACATTTACAACCCTTGTATCTTTGTTTAGTTTCTGTTTAGTGGATATGTCTAGCTCTGTAAGAGGTCATAGAGGGTCATGCTATCCTCCTATGTGAGCTTCCTGAGTACATGAGGCACTCCAAGAAATTTTTTTGTTTTTGCTTTTATTTTTATTTGTTATATAGAAACATGGTCCTATTTTGTTCTCTAGGATGGTTTTGAACTCCTGGCCTCAAGAGATCTTCCTCCCTTGACATCCCCAAATATTGTGATTGCAGGCCTAGAAAACCTCACCTGGCCTCTACAGTTTTTATTTGAGAAAGAAAATAGTAGAGGCCAAAAACTCACATTTATATATTGAAAAGAAGAACACTGTGAAGAAAAAGTTAAAATAAGAAATCTGATTTTCTATTCATTAATTCTTCTGAAGGGTAAGTGTTAAAATTAGTAAAAGTAGTAAAAATGAGTGTAGATTATAGGTAAGTGAAATGATTTACAGCAATGTTCCAAGGAACAAGAAGAAGCAACTGGAAATTCTTTGCTATAATGTAACTTCATTACATGAAAGGTGTTGTGAACTTAGAATATTGGAAAATATCTACTGCAAACACCAGGGCAATGACTAACATTTATTTATTTATTTATTTATTTATTTATTTATTTATTTGAAAGATGCACAATTGATAGTCTATGAGAGAATAAAATGAAATCTTATAGACAATAATAAAGCAAGTGATGTCAGAAAAAAAGAAACAAATACAGGAGAGTTATTGTCAAAGTAGAATAAAAAGCAGGCAAGTGTTTCTACAAAACTGACTGTAAATGTAAAGACACAGATATGTTAAAGCAAAGGGATGAATACAATGCTAACACCAATTAAAAAAAAAAAAAAAAAGAGCTCAAATGGCTGTATTATGTCCCACATGGCAGACCCCAGAATAATAACAACAAAATTATTAGGAATAAAGAGTTCATTATACAATGGTAAAAGAATTAGTTCTTTGAGAAGATATAATGATTCTAAATATGTATGCACCTAAAAACAGAACCTCAAAATATGAGGCAATCTGAGAAAACTGTTAAGTGCTTAGACATAGCAAATAATTTATATTTGGAGACATAAGGATTTTTATTTCAGTAATTGATAGACAAAGGAAGAAGACAATACATAAAGATATCTATACTTTATCTGAGTAGCACTGTTAATGAACTTGATTTGATGATATTTATAGAATGCATCAGACACATACATATATCAGTTGCATCAGCAGAGTAAACACGGTTCCTAGTTAATATGAAACAGTGGATAAATTATATTCTATGCCATAAAACACAATTAAGGATTTTTAATTTTTGTTTTATTTTGTTTTTTATTTTCCCCCCTCCCCTTTCCCCATCCCTCTTTGCCTCATCCCCCACCATGAATTGAGTTTTTCTCTCATTAGGGTACGTATTAGATCATCTACTGGCTTCAAATTAAAATTGAGTCCATTGGATTCTTGCTTCTCCATTCTTGTGATACTTTACTAAGAAGAATGCATTCCAATTCTATCCAGGTTAATACAAAAGATGCAAAGTCTCCATGTTTTATAATGGCTGAATAGTATTCCATGGTATACATATACCACAGCTTGTTAATTCATTCCTGGATTGATGGGTATTTAGGTTGTTTCCATATTTTGGCAATTATAAATTGAACTGTGATAAACAGTCTAGTGCAAATGTTCTTATGGTGAAACAATTCTTTTTTTTTCTTCTGGGTAGAAGCCTGGTAATGAGATTGCAGGATCAAATAAATGTCAGGTCTAATTTGAGTTCTTTGCGAATTCTCCATACATCCTTCCAAAAAGGTTGTATTAGTTTGCAGTCCCACCAACAGTGTAAAAGTGTTCCCCTCTCTCCATATCCATGCCAACATTTGCAGTTTTGAAACTTTGTGATATGGGCTATTCTCACTGGGTTAGGTGATACTTCAAGGTGATTTTGATTTGCATTTCTCTGACAATCAGAGATGATAAACATTTTTTCAAATGTTTGTTAGCCATTCGTCTTTCTTCATGAGGGAAGTTTCTGTTCATATCTCTTGCCCAGGGGTACGTGGGCTTGTTTACTCTTTTTTTTTCTTTATTAATTTGAGCTCTCTATAGATTCTATTTATCAACCATTTGTCAGATGCGTTCCTTGAAAATACCTTTTCCCATACTGAAGGTTGTCTTTTTGTTTTACTTGTTGTGTCCTTAGCTATGTTATTTAAAGATTTTTCAAAAGAAACTTATAAACTATGTCATGAGTTAGGAGGATAGGAAAAATGAGTAAATCAAGGGAGATGATTTTAAGACAGTGAAACTATCTCATAATATTATATAACAGGGGAAATAAACATAACACTAATTTGTCAAGACCCATATAATTTTACAGAACATACAGAAAACTTAAACACATGTTAAGAAGATATAAATAAGGTGCAGACTCACTTAACAACCATGTATTAATATTGCTTCATTAATTGTTACATGGCCTATGCTCATCAGGATACTAATTATAGGGCACAAGATATATGAGAACTCTCTGTACTATCTTCATAATTTTTCTGCCAATCTAAAACTTCTCTAAATAGTAAATTCATTTTGATTAAACACTATAATGATGCAGACCTCCAGTATGGGAAGACAAGTTAATAAGTAAAGGAAAAATAATGAAGGAACATAATAATAAAAATATAACCAAAAATCAATAACATAACAACCAGCCAGACAATAGAGAAAGTCAACTACATAAAAGTTGACTTTTGAAAAAGAGCAATGAAATTAAAAGAAATTCTTAGTGTGATCACTTCAGCAACAGAGACATAAAACTCATATTACTAATATGAATTTAAAAAGAAACACTGAAGTTTTACAGATCAGCTGCATTTTAAGAAGATAAATATTGATGAATTTCTTTGAAAAATACAAATGCTGTAAGAGAAATAAAAATACATTTTTATATAAAATATAGTCCAAGACCAGGTGGCTTCCTAGCTAATTTTCCTCAAACATTTAAGGAAAATATAATAGCAAACTTATTCCAAATCTGACAATATATGGAATGCAAATTACACTCTAATTCCTCTCAAAAAGCCAGAGCTTCCATAAAGTCCATGCGCAAATTTAAATTGCACACTATTTTAAACTGCACATAAACTTTACGGCCACCCTATATAATTGCAATTTTTTTTTCTTTTTTTTTTTTTTTTTGAGACAGCGTGTAAACTGTTACCCCAGCTCAAGTGCATAAAGTGCTGTGGTATGAACTCAACTCACTGCAATCTCAGACTCCTGGTCTCAAAAGATCATCCTACCTCAGCTTCCCCTGTAGCTGGGACATCAGGTTCAGGCCACCATAACTAGCACTTTTTTTTCTATTTTTATTGAAGATAAGATCACTCATGCTCAGGCTGGTCTTGAACTCCCGATCTCAACCAATCTTAAAGCTTTGCCCTCCCAGATGCTTGCAAATGTTAAACGTAACTAGCAGAAACAGTGCAGTGTTATGTAAATAATCGATCTTTTCTGAGAAAGTAAAATTTATTCTAGGAATGGAAAATTATTTTAACATTAAAAATTAATCATTATTCTTCACATTACCTGGATGCAGGAGAAAATAATATACATATCATAACAGCTTAACAAAATGCACTTGATAAAACTTAAAACACATGCATCATTTTATAACAATAATAGGAAACTTTCTCAATCTGGTATATTAAACATAAGCTAAATAAATATTTAATTTTTAAATATATTTCCCCTGAGAGTAAAAAAAATTGTTGCCCATTACTACAACTTCTATTTAATATTTTACTGAGGATCTTATCCAATGTCGTAAGGCAACATAAATAATGGCTGTGAAAATCAAAAAGAAGTTGAGTTTTTTATATATGCCATTATAATGTCATAGAGAATTACTCCTCTATTTACAAATCAACCATAGAAAATAGAAACTGAAGTTAGACAGATGTAAATGTACAATTGTCAATTATATTTCTTTATGTTGTCAATGAAGATGAGAATGGCATTCAAACAAACAAATCTAATTTGTTATGGTACAAAAAATTCCTAGATAGGAATAAAGGTAGTAACACATTAAGATTTTGTGATAACTCTACACTTAAAAGTATGAAAAGCATTTCCTAAGGTGTATGTTAGTAAGTAGAGAGCTTATTCCAAGTTCATGGATTGTTCTAGTGGTACCAAGGAAATGCCGATTCCTCCAGAGTTTCTCTAAAGCTTCTGTGTATTGTCAGTCATAATTTCAACATTATTTTTCATTGTTAGGAAAAAGAAAATATGATTCTAACATATTAGGTAGAAACTCAAGTGACCTAAAAATATTAATGACAACTTTGAGTCAGAACAAAGCTGAAGAACATTTATTACTACTACCAAGACTTACTATAAATATACACTAACCGGGCCCAACGACCATAGCTCGGTGAGTAGGGCGCCAGCCACATATACCGAGGCTGGCAGGTTCCCCACCCGGGCCTGTTAAACAGCAATGACAATTGCAACCAAAAAATAATCCAGCATTGTGGCAGGCTCCTATAGTCACAGCCACTGGGGAGGCTGATGCAAGAGAATCGCTTAACCCAAAGAGTTTGAGGTTGCTATGAGCTGTGATACCACTGCACTTTACCAAGGGCAACATAGTGAGACTCAGTCTCAAAAAAAAAAAAAAAAAATACACTAACCGTAACAATGTGATACTGGCTAATGACAGACAAATGGTTCAATGGGACAGAAACCAGAGTCCAATTGGAGACACAGACATTAATCTTTAACTGATACGAAATTTTAACAAAGTCTCTACTACAAATTCTTTGAGGGAGGGAATGATTTTACAATTAACTGGATAGCCACAAAAGAAAAATGTCATCTTAGTACTTTCCTCTTTCTAAACAAGCACACATTAATGTCAGATGTTGATAGGCCTAAATGATGTATGTAAAGTCATTACCTGTCTAAGAGAAAGCACAAGAAAGTCAAGTTGTCATAAACATGGTCTATGCAAAGATTTTTAAAATAGCATACAATATCAATAAAAAAATTGATAATGGTGTATTATTAAAATTAAGAACTTCTAATATTCAAAAAGACCCGATGATTAAGGAGAGTGATACAAAAATGTGCAGAATGAGAGATTATGTATGTGTATGTATATATACATACATACGTACATACATACACATATATACACATATTTTTTCACATACTCTCACAGAGACATTCTAAATAAATACAAAAAAGAAATTGAATTGAATGTATGCTTCACAGAAAGTTAACATGTAGTTTTAAAAAAAACTTGTGGACATATTTTATTATCATTCTTAATCACAGAAATTCAAATTAATATTATAACAGTTATTACTATTTTCATATGCTTTGAATCAGCAATTCCATTTTTATATAATATATGCCCAACAGAAATACACCAAAACAGTTGTAAAAAAAAAAAAAGGTCATAGAAATTTTATGCATCAAAACCCCAAAGTGGGAATGACTCAGATGTTAAACAACCATTGGTTGGATTAACCCTGGTAACTTTCCATATTGTCATTCTATACAGAAATGGGAAGAATAATTACAGACTTATACAGGTAGAGGGGAATGGGAGGGGAGGGGGAAGGTTTGACAGAGGGAGGGTTAATGATAGGACCACAACTATGGATCATATTGAAAGGGTTCAAGGCAAATCTCTCAAGAATAGAACATAAATGTCTTAACACAATAATTAAATGAGGTGAAAGCTATGTTGATTAGTTAGATATAAACACTCCAAATTGTATAAAAAATCCACACATTTTACCCCACAAATGCATAAATATATTCACAATCTATGTGTATTTGACCTAATAAAAGGAAAAAAAAAAAAACTTATACATATAGAATATGAATGAATGTCACCCATTTAATGTTGGAAATTAGTTGAACAAAGAAGTTCATGTTGTATGATTCCATTTATATTAAGCCAAGAATAGGCAAAACTAGTTAATGTTTTTACAAGTGAAAGCATTGTTTGAGCTGAGTGTGATCCTTACTGAAGCACGGCGTGAAGGAATCTTCTTGGTTAGTAATTACTCAATCTTTTCATGAATCAAGATCTTGAGCTGAACATTAAACATGTGTGAACTTTACGGATGAGATGCCTCTCCAAAAAGTAATAAGAATAATTGTTCAATTTACCTACACTAAATCCACAATGAACATCATAACGATAGTGTTAACAATGGAAAATATCTTCATTCTCCAGTTTACAAAGTAATACATACATAACTGCATTTCACAAAACATATTAGTATACCACTGTGAATTATATTAACTTTTGGTTAGTTTATTTTTTTCACTATTGTAATATTATATGAAAACTAAACACTTCAAGCAATATGTAATTTACTTAAAAATGGACATTTACATCATCTTCCATTTAGTACCTTAGACTATGGAATTATAAAAATTACTGTAGCAAAGTATAAAATTTCAGGTTTATAAGAACTCTATCAAGGTACAATATACCTTTATCCATTAGATCAATTAATACTTCTTAATTAAAACACTCAACGTCACTAATCATCAAGGAAATACAAATCAAAACCCACAACGAGATGTCACCTAATCCAGTGAGAATGGTTTTATCAAAAAGTCCAAAAATAATAGATGCAGGCATGGATATAGAGAAACGAACACTTACACATTGTTGGTGGGATTTCAAAGTAGTACAATCTCTATGAGGAATAGTATGGAGATTCCTCAAAAAACTAAACTAGAACTACTATTTGATCCAACAATCCTACTGCTGGTTTTTCCCACCTGAAAAGAAGACTATTTCCATTCCACTGTTCATTGTACAATTGCTAAGGTGTGGAATCAACCCAAGTGCTCATAAATTCATCAGTGCATTAACAAAATGTGATGTGCTTATATACTGTGGAATACTACTCAGTCGTGAAGAAAGGTAACTTAATCCTCCTTGCGACAATTTGGATGGAACTGAAGAAGTATCTGAAGAATGGAAAAATAAACACCACAAGTACTCACTGTTAAATTGGACCTAACTGATGAGCACTCCTGTGCACATGGAGAAGCAGAACACAATGTTAATGGGGCAGGTGTGAGGAGAAAGGGGCTGGTGAGTGAAATCATTCCTAATGGGGACAATGTACACTATCTGGGTGGTAGCCTCACTTATCAAACTAACTCAAGCAGTACAAAAGCAATCCATATTACTAAAACATTGTATCCCTGTAATATTCTGAAATTTAAAAAAGTATCTAGTTCATACTTGAATACCTTCAATATTAAAAATTCATTGTCTTCTATAGCATTGCAATGCAAATTATTTAATTAATGAAAGTTATGAGATACAAAAAGTCATTAACATACAACAATGGAAGGAATTTCAACTTCCCAAAGAGGAGGTTGAAATTAAAATCAAATTCTAGCCTGGAATTTGATTCTAATTTTTGAAGATTGTTAGAAAATAAAATTTTTGCCTAGTCAACGATTGGATTTTAGACACTTTTTTCCTAGATATGTAGTACACTACTTAATCTAACAATGACTAAAATATGTATTGCTGTATTTGCTGTAGAATTCAGAGAAGATTAATGCCCACATATAATACAAATCTTTATACTTTCTACTATGCATATTGACACATAGAGGAAAGAGTAGCTCCATCCAGGAGTTATCATGCACAAGTTCCAAACTCCTTACATTAACAATGTGATTAATGATACTGCTTCCAACCAGGAATGCTTCCAAAAATGGCATATTTTGAAGAAATTAGACAAAATTCATTTTGGCTAACTTTATGAGTGGTGATATTTTCTTCTGCTGTTAATTCTGTACGATTTAGAGCAAGTAACAACATCTTTGGAAAAAATCTTACTAGAAATTACTTCTTAAACATATCAGAAAATTCATGAATTTTAAAGGGAATATAGATGAACATTTTACTCACATGGTGGTCAAGAATGAAGATTGTTCTTAGCTGTTCTAATGTTTGATGGGAAGAAAGGAGTAGCCACCATTTTATTTAAGCATTTACAAATAAGGGGCACAGGAGCCCAAGGCAAAACAGCCAAATTTGCCTTTGCCTTGGGCAGTTATTCCTGGCTGTCTTCTCATAGTGATCTCCTTCCTAGACTTTTCCTTTGCTATTAAAACTCCACATGAGTTCTCCATCCTTCAATTTACTCTCAGCAGCGCTGCATCGCTCCTAGGAAATACAGAGTGGCTCTTCACAGGCCTTGCCCAAAAAGAGTGGCCTAGTTTACTTGGTGAATTACTGTTTAAGGTAGGGGCATCTGACATAATTACAGCAATTCAATCATACAGAGAAGTTCCCTGAATGCATTCTGTGATGAAGTTGGGTTTTTTTTGGTTTGTTTGTTTTTTATTTTTTGAGGAGATAAAAGCCAGAGATATGTTTCTTTCTGCTCCCTAATCATGGCCTTCGGATGTGACACCTGAATCTGGGACTCCCATGTTGGAGCTGCTAGAAGGGAATCCTCCCTATGAGGAACAGAGAATAGAAAACAACATTCTTACCTGGCCACTGAATTAGCCGTATTTGCTCTCCTATGAGATGTGTTTTGAAATTTCTGCTACTTGCACCTGCAAACATTGTAACTTTTATTTTTCACATGTTTATATCATAACAGTCTATAAAAGTAATCCTTAGAAATTACAGAGTAGATTCTAAACATTTTAAAGTAGATAATACCATTGAAATTGCATTAACATTTTAACTTGGAAGTGAGACAAAGGGATCAATTCAGAAAATAATTGTGTCTGAGCTCTCTGTGAGGAAAGAAATTTAATCCTTGTCTGCAAAAATTTAAATTCAAAACAGTGCTGCAGCCATTAGGGTCAATCTATGAGCGTCCTGTATTGTTGTGAACATACAGAAACATTCTTCCATTCCTAAATGTTCAAACAATATGTGAATAAACTTTAATTAGTTATTAAAAGATATGAAAGTGTGAAATTTTAAAATTTCACTCCTTATAAAACTATGGTCAACTATGGAATTATTGAGGATACAACCAAAGAAGGATAAGTTCAGGACTCACTCTGAATAGGACAGACACTTAGATTACAGAAAACAAAATTGACAGTGAACTACTCCTTGGTAATGCTATCCTTTTAGGACAGTATGAAGGCTCATAGCAAAGAAAGACAAATTGCAAAAAGAGAAGAAAAATGTTATTTAAAGAAGTTTTGCAGAATATTTACGAAGGACATGTAACTGTTTATGATGTCCTGTTGTGAGTAAGTAAGCAAAAGCGTATGTTTACAAGGCCTCACAGGAGGTCCAGGTACTAGACCTGATTTTCCATCTGGCATCAGAACCTGAGCCTGCACAAAGCCTTTCCCATTAGGCAGATGCACTTCTCCTATTAACCGCAGTCCTCAATATTCTTTATTACTTTTCAGAATCATAAAATCAGTGATCAGTTGCTATTTCTTCACATCCCAACCAGTTCAACTCAGTTACTTTGACCGCCTAACACCTGTAGGCAAGTCAACTCAGTTACTTTGACCGCCTAACACCTGTAGGCAAGTCTTGGTAATAACCTCTTCAGCTTAATACCATTGGTAAACTCAGCATAGACATTTCAGTTTTTAGACACTTTTTGGATTTTTTGACTATGAGAGTCGCTTTCCCCTGTTTCTGATCATGACCCCTGGACAAAATTTTGGCTCCATTATAAGCCTTTTTTTGAATATTATACAGTATGCAAACCAGTAATTTGTATGACATAGACTTGTTTGTTTTTCAAAAAGCAAAGTCATGTACTTTAAGCACTATTTTTAAAGCAGACTAAGCAATGTAGGGATCTGTATTTTGGAAGTGGATATTAAATTTTTTTAAGAACTAAAAGTTAAGAAGAGAAGCACGGGGAATTATTTGTTAGAAGTAATATTAACATTTAAGACTTAATTAATTGTTTCCATTATGAGTTGTAGGACACTTGGTTTCCTTTATATTCTATTTTATTGGCAGAAGTTTTGGTGAAGAAGGTCTGCCTATATTTAAATGTTTTTAACGGACTGAGAATTGTACTATCTTGCTGAATCAATCCCTTTTTCATTATTTGATGACCTGCTTTCTCTCTTTTTACATTTTTTGCCTTGAAATTCATTTTATCTGCTAGAAAGTTTGGCTAGTTTTGCTCTTTTTGGGTTTCCATTTAAATGAAATATCTTTTCTGATTCCTTTATTTTCACTCTATGTGAGTTTTATAGGTGAAATGAGTTTCTTATAGACAACATACAGTTGAGAAAGTTCACATTTACTTCCAATTATGTTCTATAAGTGAGAGTTTTGAAGGTATTTTATAATTGAATATTATTAACATATATTATTAACATAACAATATTATTATGTTTGTTTGTTATGTTAATTCAATTATGTATTCAATATAACATTTACTGAGTTATTTTACATTTCTTGAATTGCTGAAGAAAAGTAATATATAGCAGCAGAAATGATGATGCCCTAATATGATATAATACAATAATATGGAATATTTACTTTTAAGGTGGTCTGTAATGATAAATAATTATACATAAAATTGGTTTTCATTAACATTTATAGCTAAAGTAATTGCACAACTGTATTCAATCTGGTGTTATATGTTTATTATAAAGTATGCATTAAATGTATTAAATTATAAGCTAAGTTTAAAGTAAATACTGAAATAGTAATTTAATTATCTACTTTCCAAATAGAAGAGCATCGCATGTAGTTTACATTCTGGAAAAAATAATATTTGCAGTGTAGAATTATTCTTTTAGTCTTTTACTGAAATAACTTGTTTTTTCATAATTTTCCAAATTCCTATAAACACATTTAATCCACATCTTCCTATTCCTCCCTTTCCTCCTTCTTCTATTTCCTGTTTCTCTTCCTCTTCTTCCTCCTTTCTCTCTTCCTTCTTCTTCTTCCTTTCCTCTTTTCTTTCCTTTTCCTTTTCCCTTCTCCTTCTCCCCCTTTCACTTTTCTACGTCCCCTCCTTCCTTCTATGTTGCAAAAATTTGCATGATTCTCAACAGCTTCCCACTCCAAGGAAAAGCTTCTTCTCAGATAAGATTCACTCTGTTATTGTGAGACAAGAAATTATTTAACAAAATCTGAAAAATAGATGGTTATCAAATATACCAAGGGATAGTAAGAAAGAATGGTATATATATTTTTGGACTTAATTATAAAAGGAATTAACGTAAGTGATTTTATAACATAAAATTGATATTAATGATAGAGTCTTAAAATTTTTCTTCAAATCTTCTTTCTTCAGATATAAAAAATATGTTTACGTTAATATTTCTAAAATAAAAGAATTTTATAATAACTTCCACTTGTTATTTATGTTACATGCATTCTTAAAAATGTTGTATCCATATTATGGAAAAATTTCATAGCTGTTCTTTTCATGCATATAATGTTAACCATCTTCCAATTTGTAGAGATAAAAGTAATTGTCAGAAAGATAGAGAAATCCAAAGGTTGTTTATGATGATGTTTTCATGAATGATGAGGAAGCATTTACTTGTCCTTATGCAAGTGGTTTCGGAAAAGATAATTGAAAATAAGCATTTACAACATGTTTTAGTAAGACCAAGAACATAACCTTAATGGTAGATTATAGGAAAATAGTCCACTAACTTAATGTGTAATTCCACTGACTGGTCTACCAGAATATGCCTTAATTATGTGGCCCCATGAATTTTTTGGAAATTGAAATTTTTGTCTTCCTTGTTGTTTTTGTTTTTGTTGTTAAGAAATAAAGGGAGAAAGAAACACAGGTATGCTTATCCTAGAAGTACCTTTGTGTTTTGTAAACAAAAGCTACATTAGTGATGGACGCTTGTGAGTAAGAAAGAAATATACAAAGGGAACAGGGATGACAGTAGAGGGCAACTGTCCACCCCTGAGCACAAATCAGAGAAGGACAAATAGCAATGCAGCAGAAAAATTACATTTCAGTCATGGCAGTTTATAGCTGACCTAATGACAAGGTCGAGTATTATGCACTGAGTGTAAAATTAATGTCAAGTCGAAATGGGCTTTTCATGTGGATGGCACTTGCTAATGCAAAGCATTTTAAAAAGAAGCCATCAGCAACACTTGGGAAAAGATAATTCTGAAAGGATAAGTAATTCATGTCATTTATTTTAAGAGGAAAAATAAACCCTTCAGAGCAAAGCTTTCATTTCCACGTTTAATTTTGAAGAAAAAGAGTCAGTTGCAGACAAAAGTCAGATAGATATCAATAATTATTTCTGTTCACCAGGAACCAGGATAGTAATTTAATTTATATTAAGGCAAAAGTGAACATTTTTCATTTTGCTGATAAAAGACCTTTCGTATGGTGTCCAACCTAAACCAAACTAGCATTTACTGTTTTAGAAAGAAAATGGTGAATGATGGTGACATATTGATAATATTTGATGTATTACAGGACAGGCAAATCTCTAGCTAGGACTGCATTTTCAGTCCCATGAAGACTACTGGCTGGCATGTGACTTTTTTTAATTGATTTGATTTGAGTGGAAGTAATAAGTGACACTTTTGTGAAGGCACTTAGAAAAGGGTTACACTTTCTCTCCCTTCTCCTTGTCAACTGCTACTGAATGCAGGTGACTCAGAGCACTAAGAAATATTGAGAGTCTTGATCCCTGAAATCACTACACTTAAGTTTAATCACTGCCCTCAAGCCATCTTCATTTGAACAAAATGAGAACAATGTTATCATTCCAATGGGATTAAGCCACTGAACTTTGGGACTTCTATTTTTTAAGTCCTATACAGGTAGGGGTGTGTGTATGTGTGTTTGTGTTTGCGTGTTTTGAAAAATAGTGTGTCCTCAAGCCGTTAATGTTCAAGAAGAAACTTTAAATGTCTGAAATATAATAGAGATTCCAAAGCTATTGGTAAATAAATTGATATCTTACAAACATCTTGTAGATAGTTTCCCATGTATGAATTAATTCACATGAATATAGCTAAAGATGAGCAGGATCTTACAAAGTCAGTCCAGCTGGCATTTTTATTTTCTAGATTTTTTTACAAGTATTTCTTTACAATTTTTCCTTCAATTTGGACTTGAAGGTTCTGAGAAACATTACATACTTTATCCAGTGAAATTCGAGGTATAAAATATACCAAATTTGTGACATGTATGGTTTTGTACATCTGTTTTAAACCATGAAATAAATGGTGAAAATCCCAAGAATGAGCAGTTTATGTTTTGCAAATGGACAAATCACCATGTATTTCTGCATCAGGGATGATAAACTCAGATACCAATTCAAAAAAATCATCAAGTCAAATTCCGTATTAACATGTTCTGTAGCCTCCACTGAGAGCTGCAACAAAGGGTCGATACATGCAGAGCAACATCTTTATCAAGAGAGAAGTTTTGTTTCTTCAAGATCAGGTACAAAGGAGAGCAAGGCCAGATTACAAAGCAGAAGTCATCAACATCGTTACAACAGAGTAAGAAAGCAACAAATAAACACACTGAAATGCAGAGGAATAGCAACAGATTCTTTATTAACTGATCCTCAAACCATATTTCATATGGTTTTATTCTTTACCTTTGATTTGCTGATTAGCACACATTTTTTTCTAGTCAACTGTCTTTCAAAGTTATGCTTATTGTGAATGCCCACCAATGATAATGGCATTGTGCAACTCAGAGTGTACACAAAGACCCATGAGTATTTATCAAAAATAATCACTCTCTTGGCCTTGTCACCAAGCTATTACTGACAAAAATACATTAACATACTTTTTTGCCAGTTTTACAAAGACAAATTCTAAATTCAAGCTGTTCCCTCTAAATTACTGCATGCTTAGATAAAATTTTTTTATATCCTTTAGAGAAATGTATTGAGACAACTGTCAGATGTAATAGTAACAGTCATGATTAGGGTGTTTTTATTAATATCTTCTAAGAACAGTGTTTGAGATCCAATATGTAACATACAGTCTATATGATTTACAAAAAACGTCTGCTAACTTGCTCAATATCATTACAGAAATATTATTGTATTTTTAGATACTGTGTAGTGAGGTAACATGTATTTACAAAAATATTGTTTTTCAATATTCCTTAAAGTTCTATTTCTATTTGCGAATAAATATGATAAAGTCTCAGTCTTTCAATGGTCTGACATAGAAAAGGAGTCAGGAAGTCGATTTTTTTCTTAAAACAAAAATAAGAAAATAATTTATAATGTGTTGTCAAAGTGTCCAAAGAAGAAAATGTGAATTGAAGTTATAATACCAGTTATAAATGAGGAGTAGGGATGGGTTGTTGCTTGGAGTATATATGAATAAACTGGAAAATTGTTTTGTCTATTTTTTCCCCCAAATTAACATAACCTAATAGTATTTTTTCCCTTCTGGGGATCTTTAATTAACTGTGTCTGGTTAAAAAGTGAAGTATAGTTTGCTAACCTCCCCCTACTATACAAGAATAGTTTACTAACCTCCTTTGCCTTTTCTAAGAGAATATCATATTTTGAAATTCGAAGAACTTTCATTTATATGGATAATGCATCAGAATTGTGACATGTAGTGACAGGAAACTGTGCTATAGCCTTGATGGGCTAAATGGGAGAAAAGTTAGTGGTGTTTTGCATATTTGATAATTTAGGTAAGAAAATGAATTTAAATAATTCGGATGAATTGGTTCTTTCTCTAAATTTTAAGTTTGCCTACCTCATTGCTTGCATAATTGAAGAGATTTTATGAGGAAATCTCTCTAGCTTACCAAATGAGAAGAAATGATTTTTTAAAAGTTACTTGGGCTAAATGCTTATGAGGTGATTAAAGCCTAATTTGTCAGAAATGGGAATATGGCAGACTTTTACATACTATAATAACTTTCATTCTTCACAGACCTTTGTGGCACGTCTGAATGCCTTGAGGACTCTACAGGTATGAGAGAGACAAGAAAAGACAAAAGACATATAAATGAGGGTTCTGAATAGTCAGCAGCAGATGGGGTACAGTGCTGAAGAAGAATTTGAATAATGGGGAGGGTCTCACTCTAACTCAGGCTAGTCTCTAACTCTTGAGATCAGTTGATCTGCCCATCTTGGCCTCCCAAAGCGAATAAAATATATTTTTATTGAATAATAAGTAAATTTGATCTTCCTATAACTCTTACTTTATAAAACTTTTATTTTTTTAAATTTTAAATTATTTTGTTAACAATTAGGACACACATGCACAATAGCCTATGCCTACAACAGCCGGATTACAATTACCCATATCACTGTCTTCCCTTTCCATGTCCTGTAGTATGGGAAGAGCTTCAAGGGCACCAGCACACATGACCTTGTCCTCTCCTAGGGTGACAAAGCCTTCCTCTGGAATAGCTCCTGAAGAAATTGCCTGGGGCACGTTTACACCTAACAGTTTTTTATAAAGTAGAAAGAGTATACTCTGAATTAATGATAAAAAGTATGGAATATTAAATATATAAACAAGTATTAGGCTGTTTATTATCATTATCAAGCATGGGCTGTACATACTTGTATCTTCCATACTTTAATGTGACTTGCAGGTAAGTAGGTTTGTTTACACCAGCATCACCACGCATGTGTGAGTAATGTATTAAGTAATGAAATTATGATGGTTGTGATGTTACCAGGTGATAGGAATTTTTTAGCCCATTATAATCTTATGTGACCATTATCATATGCACATTTTATCATGTCATATGAAAGGTCATGTGACATTATGGGTATATTTAGAAGCACCTAGAATTAGAGGTTTAGAGTCTAGAAGTTGAGAAAGTTTCTTCCTACATATATGTATTACTTCATACCACGGGATACTAGGGTTAAAGAGAGTGAAATATGTATTTAAAAACAATAGAGAGGGTATGATCATGTTATTTTTAGAAAGTAGGGAATGACAAGGTATATGACAAAAATCTCTCTTTTCTGATGGGCACCTAGTTGAAATTGCTAATTCATATTTTATTTAGTGTGCTGTTCACACAGTGAAAAGCTCCAGAAGCCAGAAAAGATGAATGACTGGAAATAATCAGAGTTGTGGGTCTGCTAAATGGATGATTGAGGGAAAGGCAAAAGGCAGTTAACGGTACTCCCAAGACAGTTACTATAATAATACAAGCTAATTAAATTTATGTAATTGTATTTAACAGTCTTTAATAGAATTCATAACAATGTTATGTAGATGTTAAAGTTGTTGAACTATAAAATGAATAAATGAAGTGAAAAGACCAAGACATTAAATATACCGCATTTGTCACCAAAATGTTAGCAACCAGTAAGAATAAAAATATGGCATTTTGAAAATTATATTAAGGTCCTTAATTATCTAATACAAAAATACACTGCATTATTAGTGTGTTATCTTAAAATGCAATGAACACAAAAACTGTTGTTAAATATAAACAATGAAGAAACCTTGAAAGGTTTCTATAAACTATGAATTTCAAATAAAGTAACTAGAACTAAGCAAATTATTTACTTTTTCCAAAATCATTATCTGCAGCGGTAACAAATGCACATTTTATGCAATCATGCTCATTGAGATTTTTGAAAAATGTTTTATGTTTTGCCTACATTTTACCATAGTTTAAGCAATGTTGAAAGGAATACGAAATAGGCATGATTAGCTTATTAAGTGATAGCACCAAAATCTCAATGCCTTAAAACTACAGCAGTTGTCTGTTTTTGTCTTTAATTTCTTATCCATATATATATCTTATCATATAACATTTAACAAGCATCACTTAGAGTCTCTGATGTCTGTCACTGTTCTGTTCACAAAGTAGTCACTGTTATAAATACCGTAAAGGGAACAAAAATACAATGTCACCAAGTATTCTCTGAAGTTTAAGTAGATATTAATCACCTGGAAATTGAAATCACCTGGAAATGAGATAAATCATTTCCATTTGCACATCACTGGAAAGAATGACCAATGGAAGCAGAACTTTAAAAAGACTGGAAAGTGCAAACATGCAAAGTGACTAAAAAAAGACTTAGCATATTTGTGAAGAAATCTAATGCATATTAGATTCCCTGTAAAATAAAAGACATTGAAACCTCTTATTGTGTTAATGTCAAAGCTCTGAAGTACACATTAATTTTTCCCTGAGACTTACAGGTTAGAAAATTAATTTACTTTTCACTTCCTTACATCAGTGTTGAATTGGAATTCAAACTGGTATTTAGCAAATGGTTGAGAATATAATAATTTTATTTTTTCAAAATTGAAAATGAAGAAAGATTCTTCGTAGAGTTCTCTGAACACAAATGGTGCTGTAAATTTGATTCCGGCTCTCTTGAAAATAAACCTCACATTTACGTGCTTCTGTAATTAGTTCCAATCAGCATGCTATAAATATGTAAAGGTTTTATCCATCTATCGTTGCATCTCTAGTTTAAAGCACTTCAGTTGAAATGGCAAACACAAATTGTGAATAGGTAAAACCTTAGAGTCAGTTTTTCTAAGACTGAAATAAAAGCGACAAACTCTTCCCTTGTTCTTGAGTTTGGAAGTCTAATTTTTCCTTCTATTGAACATAGTAATAAATTTTGTCTAAAATCAGGGAAGACTAAAAGAGATGATACAAACTTAGAATTGAAAAGGTACAAATTTCTGTTATCATGGAAGCCTGGGTGATTGGAATAAATTCTCGTTATTAATCAAAAAATGTATAAAATGATAGGTTAGCAGAATAGGAATAGAAAGATTTATCATATATCTAGCTTAAAGAGTTGTAGGTTTTCCAATAATACTTTCTCTTTTTCTTATGGTAAATCTCTCCTGTTTAAGGTAGTGGTTTTTCCTTGCATTTGCAGCTATCAGAGCTTAAGAAGTCTTAGGTAAATCCTGTGGTAACAATAACAATACATCTCTGTAGGGAATCCTCTTAGAGTTTACCAGATGATGGGACAGGGCATATAGCATAATAAATGATTTGCATTTCCAAATTACCTAGAGAGGATGGTGTTTGAAAATATGCAGTTAAAAATCCCTCCCCCTGCATCCATGAGATTCTGAGATACCCTTCTTTAACCCAGTTATTTTGATTGGAAGCAAATGAACACTGTTCTAACACCAATTTTCTTTATATGTAAAATACAAAGACAGAAATGGAAATTTCAGTGGATTCATATTCCCAGAAGTTTTGAATCCCATGTTAAAAGATTCACTAGTACTTTCAAATCTATGTCACCTAGCATAACTACATATATAAATAACCCCTCACAACAACAATGATATGACAACAAAAAATGTCAAGTAATTGTTTTAGTGTGTTTGAGGTAGGCAAGGTTAGTTACAATCTAAGAGTTTTGCAATTTGTGAGTTTTAGTTCAGACAATAGATTTTAATCTTGAAATTAGGTTAAATTGAGTGGAAATTTCTGTGGAATCACATCACCATTATAGATACTCCAAATATTCAAATATGTTATTATTAAGAATGTTTTAATATTTTAATATATTTAAGCATTTCCTAAAATGTCAACTACACACTAATTAACATACATTTACGGGGCATCTCTTGTAAATTGGCATTTGTCACACAAAGAAAAGGTGAGTAAAACTTACACACTCTACCATTTGTTGCCTTACAGTGCAATGGCAGAATACTAATAGTTACCCAAGTAAATCCAAAACTACAAAGTTAAGATATCTATAATGTACAGTAAACTACAGAGTGTAATGTGATCTCTCTAATTTAAAAACTAAGGGAAATTTTCCTACAACATTACTTTTAAGGGCGGCATCTGTGGCTCAAAGGAATAGGGCACCGGCCCCATATATTGGAGGTGGCCGGTTCAGACCTGGCCCCGGCCAAAAATAAACTGGAAAAAAAAAAAAAAAAAAAAAAATGACTTCTAGGTTATAATGCAAATTGTTGGAAGGTAAATAGACAAATTTCAACCTTTAGGAAAGGCAGCTGAGCTCAATAGAGAACATTTCTAGAGAGAGAACAACATTCATAAAAGTCCATAGTGCAAGACAGAGCATTAAAGGTTTGAGGAACCCACACCAATATAATGAGGCTGGAACATTAAAAAACTGGGAAAGAAGTGTCTGGAAAAATGAAGAAGTTTTACAAAGAATAGAAAAAACTGGATTTTGTAGGCCAAGCTAATGGCAGGAATTTTGGTCCTACATAAAATACATTTTACAAATTTAATGATACTTCTAGATTTGTGCTTTTAAACGACAGCTTTATTTACAGCTTCAAATTTATTGGGGAGAATATGCTAAGTAACATACATTATCACCATTACATTGTTTAGAGAATTTTTTTAATATAATAAGTGATCTAGAAGTAATACCTACATAGAATAATATAAGAAAAACTGTTTCTGTGGCATCCCTGCAGAAGTTTTATATCTGATTATTTGCATGTATTTCATTTCTGAAAAGGATCAGCATTGGAATCATTGTTATGTGGTTCAAAAATAAATAACTAGGAAAACCAGATCAGGATGGGGTAAAAGGACTCTCCAGGGATCTTTTTCCTTAAATAAACATCAAGTTGAAAAACTTTACAAGTGCAAAACTACCTTGAAAAGAGCTGTAAAATCAGGTGAAACATGACAGTACCCCAATAAGAGGAAAAGATGAATTGAAATGGGAAGAAAGCAAAGTTTTACAGCATCCACGTCACCTCAATCATGATCGGGGCACATACATAGAGATTATTCTCATGGGTGGCAAAAGAGGAAACGAAGCACAGAACTTTGCCTTAGGCCGCGATGCCAGGCCCACCACAGGACAGTGCAGATCCTGGTAGACACCCACAGTTCAGACTCCAGGCATATGAGCCTCCAGACCTTAATGCTGGGGGAGGGGGACCTCAGCAATCTCAGGCTTCTGAACTACCCCAGGCCAGACATCAGACTGGGTTTCAGGAGTGTCTCAATGCCGTTTTGGCAGCAGTGGACCTATGTATTAGGCATACTGGCTAGTGCTCTGCTGAAAAATGGGGTCCCAGGATTCAGAACTATATCCGACAATCTGCCCACAACCTCTGAACAGGCTGTTTGCAGAAGAAGGTCTTTCCCAGAAAAAGGAAGCCAGCAATCCCTGGCATTATTAACTACTTTGCAAATGTGATGACATCAATGCATGACCACAGAATCAAGAAAATATGGGCACTGTGACGTCATGAAAGGAACATAACAAAGTCCCAGTAACTGATCATAAGGAAAAGGAGAGACATCGAACTCCTGATGAAGAATTTAAAATGACTGTGTTAAGAAAGCTCAAGAAACTTCAATACAAAGGAACAACTCAATAAGATATAAGTGAATAGAAAAAGAAATTTAGCCGAGAATGAAATTTTTAAAATCTAACAAAATTGCAGAACCGAATGTAATGAAAACCAGAGTACAGAACATTAATAGGATGTTTGATGAAGCTGTAGAAAAAATCTGTATGCTTAAAGACACGCTATTTGAAAATATACAGTCTGAAGAGAAAAAAGAACGAAAGTAAATGAAAAAAGTGTATGGGTTTATAGGATACCAGCAGAGAGCAAATGTTTAAAATAGGAATGAGAAAGAGAAAGTGGTAAATAGCTTATTTAAAGAAATAAAGAGCAGGAAAAATTATGAACGAGGTATAAGAAATAAGTGTTCAAGAAGGTCAAAGTTCTCCAAATTCAATCCAAACAAGATGTCAACAGGACACATTGTAATTAAACTGTCAAAAATCAGAGACACAAAGAAGGTCCTAAAAAACCACATAACATATAAGGGAGTTTCATTATGGCTAGTGACAGATTTCCCAGCAGAAATCTTACAGGCCAGAGAGAGTGGGATGATTTATTCATAGTACTTGAAGGTAGCAAAAACGATTGAAGAAATCTGCCCTTCGTAAGAGAAAGAGAGGTATTTTTCCAGATAAATAAAAACTGAGGGAGTTTATCACCACCACCAGACCCATCTAATAAGAAATGATAAAGGGAGTTATTCACACTGAAAGAAAAAGATGCTAATGAGTAATACAAAATCTGAAAGAATAAAACTGACTGGTAAAAGTAAGCACACAGTGACATTCAGAATACACTAATACTGTGATAGTGGGGTATAAATCACTTGTGTATTTAGAGCTAATGTTAAAACTATTAAAGATTATTAGCTATAATAGTTTTTTAAGGAATATACTATACAAAAGGACAAAAATGACCACATCAGAAGTGAAGAAAATGAGGAGGAATGGAGTAAAAGTATAGAGGTTTTTGGGATCAAAGTTGTTATTCTTGGCTTAAAATAACCTATTATAGCTATATATTTTTGTTGTTGTTGGTAACAACATGTTAACTCATGGTAACCATAAAGCAAAAACATAAACATGGCACACACACACACACACACAAACACACACACAGACTCAGGACATATTACTTGAGAAAAACAACTTGACTTCAAAGGAAGACAAGAGGAAAAGAAAGGGACAACAGATGTACAAAACAACTGGAAAACAAGACAATGTCAGTATTAAGTCCTTAACAATAATCACCTTGGATATAAATAAATCACATATTCCAATAAAAAGACATAGAATTGATGAGTGGATTTTAAAAAACATAACCAAACTATATAAGACTCGCTTTACCTCTAAGGACAATGCACAGACTCACACTGAACGGAGGGAAAAAAATTATTGCATGCAAAAGAAATCAAAAGAGAGCAAGAATTATGTACATCAGATAAAAATGTATTAAAAAAAAAACTATCAAAGAAGACAAAGAAAGTCATTACATTATGACGAAAATGCCAATTCAAAAATGGATGACTCAAAATTGCAAATTAGCAAAAAAAAAAAATCCTATAAAAAATAAACAACCTAAATTGACAGATCACATCACACAGGAAAATACACATATAAAGTTTTTTTAAAATTGTAAATAGTATTATTAAATATGTTTATATTCCTATTTAACTTTGCCTTTGGCAAAACTCAAAATACATGTTTCCTAATAAGCTAAGTAATGTATATTATAGTATAGTATACAATATACTATGTTATGCTACCTTATAAGTTTTATAATATTACGTAAATAAAAATATTTTTTCTATATATGCTAAAATGAACATATTTTTGTATTAGTTAAATCTATTTGGCTAAACAATTATAAAATTAAGCATTAAATTGCTATATATCAATAGACCCTTATCCCATTTCTGAAATATTATTAACAAAGGAATCGAAATATAAAAATAATATACTTGTCTAATTTGACAATGGTCATGTTACTTAAATCAACATAGAAAACATGCGATTTTAAATTCCAAAGTAATAATAAAATATGATGCATGACAATCACATGCTACTTGCCTCTTATTTGAAGGAAAATTTCACAATTGATAAATAATGACTTTTAATAGCCAAGTTTTCACTGTTCAACTACCATAAAAACGAAAACATTGACTTTCACAGGACCATCCCCAAAGACCTTTTTCACATGTTCTGAGAAGTCAGGATTGACCTCCACGTGAAAGCATAATTGTCCATTTTATGATTTCCTATAAAACAATCTTTCTTTTAGTCATTGTCTTCAGTAATACCTTTAGGTATGGCAGGTATTAATGAAGGTTGGGCACCCTTTTGTTGACATTGTGAATCTGAAAAATACTTTACCTCTCACTAGATTAGAGACTTAGAAATTACTAAAACCCAGAATAGGAGTTAATTAAAGATTTAGTTAACCTCAAAGGTAATGTCTGATTTGTTACCAAGTTCAATTTCACAACAGCCATGTCAGAAACAGTTCAAATCAGCTGACTTAATAGAAAGCTTAAACACAAGAACAAGCCATTATTTGCTTGTCATATGTCTCTATAGAATGGGAATTTATAATTTTATATTAGTAAATATGATTAGATATATACTATCTTATCATTTCTACCATCATCAATCTTAGATATTCAGATATCTATATGTTGCACTTTAAATATGTCTAAAACAATTTACATTATTTCATTTTCTTTCTTTATTTTTATTTATTCATATTTACAAACACAAACACATTGTGTTAGTAAGGTAAACAGTTCCAGGGAGTCCCTCATTCACTCAGGAGGTGTACCCTATACCACCACATTGTATCCAAGCTTACTATTCCTTCTTGATGGTGAAACAGGAGGAATGGAATTCAGGTACAGTGTAGCTGAGCTTACGAACTGGAACCCCCTTCTTATGTGTAATTGTGTTAATTGTGTTTTTCTCCCTTGTGGACCTGCAATTACTCATTTACTAGTTTCCAATACATATTGAGTGCATGGGATGCTTTCTTTTCTATTCTTGAGATACTTTACTAGGGAGAATGTTCTTCAGCATTTACTTAAATAAGCATTTCTTCTTTTAATAATAGAGCCCATATAGTTGATATCTATAATACAGGACAATAAAATGACACAGTATTGTGTGCTTCTATTGCATTGATTAAGTATGTATGTTGGAACATTAGAGTTTACTTCTCATCATGAATATTATCATAAATATAAGGATGAACATAATTTTTCTACTGCTCAAAATATAAAGGTCAAACATGTTTTACAGAAGAAGTTTAATTGTGCTAAAACTGAAAATTATCTAGAACAAACATAGGGAAAAAACAATGTACTTGAAATTATGCAGGCTTTTTTTTATATAATATTCTTGTAATTGTTGACTTAGCAATCATGTAATTCTCCAACTGAAGGCTCAGTTTGTTAATAGATGTTCCTCACATTCCTCTACAACCAGCAGAAAAATTATTTTCTATTTATAAGCAATATTAATAAGAAAAATATGAAAATTATTACCCCAAGGACATATTACATGTTTGACTAGGGATATATATTTAGAAAATAAAAATGAAGGTATATCTCAGTTCCCATGCACAATTAAGGCCAGACCTTTACAAATCATATTATACTCTTTTCAAATAAGTCTTGGAAATTGTAAAGATCCATAAATCTTGATTTTGTCCATAGTTTACAATAAGGAGAAAACCTTCATTTAGGATTGAAGGAAATTTATATAATGCATCTGTTGTGAAGCGGGAATTCCCCTGGAAGTTAGGAGTTATGGCTTGTCTTACTTCTGCTGCTTCTTAGTTGAGCATATCTCTAATCTGGCCGAATCCATAAGTTCTTATGTATAGGTGCAAAATTCTCATTTAGAATAGAAGGTCTCTGCAGAACATCATAACATAATATCCTATTATTTTAATAATAATATTTCCAGAATTCGAAAAAAAAGCCATATACTTTTACTCACAGATACATGGCTGCACCGGATAGGTTTCCTGAATGATCATCACACACAGCTAGCTACATTTGCATATGCCTGCACTCGTCTATATATGTCAAAATAAGTGGCATTTTATACAGCCTTTGTACATTAACTTAACAGAACTTCAAAGTTTACCTGAAACTCAAAACGCCCTATAAAATGCCAATGTAGATTTTGTCACTTCAAATTTAATTGATTGGGCGGTAACTGTGGCTCAAAGGAGTAGGGAGCCAGCCCCATATACCAGAGGTGGTGGGTTCAAACCCAGCCCCAGCCAAAAAAAAAAAGTATAGCAAATTTAATTGATTTATGAATCCATGCTGTATTATTTGATTTTTCTAAATTTCTTATGACAAGGCCACTGCTAGTACTAAAAGTTTAGTCGTCCTATTTACATATCAAAACTTTAATTAGATTATTGTTGGTGCAGCATTTTAATTTTTGGATGTTTTGTTGTTGTTGTTTTTTTCTAACATACATTACTTACCTTGTTATTTTCTTAGGCTTGAGAGCTTAAAGTAAGGAAGCAGAGCATCCTATTGTGGCTTGAGGCTGACTATGAATGTGTATCTAAGAATTATCTTGGGCCACACATAAAATACACAAAAGCTAATGAAAGCTATGACCACCCAAATTTATCCATGTGTAATTCTCGTGGTATCTGCCTCCGTAGGTAAGTTCATAGCAAACCACACACCACTGTTGGAGGCCCCTGAATCCCCTTGGGTACCAATGAGAACCAAAGGAGGAGTCTAAGTAAAGGTTAAGGAGTTAATAAGGAAAAAAAGGATAATAGAGATAATAAAAAAGTTGACAAGGAGAAAGAGGAAGGGAGAAAAGTAGAAAGAGCAGGAGAAAGAGAAGGAAGGAAGGGGAAGAGGAGCAGAGAGTTGGTGGGAGAAAGAAGGCAGAAAAGAAATGTTGAATTGTATTGATCAGTGATTTAATCAAATGCCGTCTGCCTCACAGGTACCTGGAAATGGAGAAAACTGCCTTTGAAGAATTTATCATCAGTGATTATTTCTAAATAGCACCAAAGTTTTATTCTTTCCAAGCTACTGATTCGAAGCTTCACTTTTCAACTTCCTGATTATCCTTGTCCACAGGCTGACTCTTATCCATTAACTCACACCGAGGGAAGAGCTAGGACACGCTGCAATCCTTCAGCAAGATTGTCACGGTGCTGCTGGTGTGCTGCGCTCTCCGGATGGCACGGGCCATGCGGAAGGAAACACACTATGGTTAAATACTGTCTTCACAGAGCTCGGTGACAGGAAGGAACTCAGCACAGGGTGTGTTAGAGGAAAATATTTGCAGACTAGAACCCAGAAGGGAATTTCTGAAGAAACAGCCTTTGCCCTAAACACCTGACGCACTTGCAGTCCGCCTCGCAAGCGTCCAGCCATCAAAAGTCATGAACCAAGAGATGGTGCCTGGCGTGTGTTCCAGGCTTCCCTGTCTGTTGCACCACTGTTTAAATATTCACAATAGATCACGGTACGGGTAACAGATGAAGATGAAGTGGTGTCGCGTATTGTCAGGACAGAGGGCCGTCTCGCGACGCGGGCGAGGAGGGCGTGTTGACCTGAGTGTAAATGGTGGGAAATTGGGAAATAAAGGCATGAAGACTGGGAGAGAGAGAAAGAAGGACAGGGACGGGAGACAGGCTGGCCCCGGGGGGCTCGCTCAGCTGGTGGCTCAGCTGGTGGCTGCAGCCGTCCCCTGAGTCGTGGAAACAGCTTTATTTATGCAGCGTCTTAACAAGGTTACACAAATCTTAACACAGGAGGTAGAGAGCGACCGTACAGAGGAAGAACTGTGTGCTTGAGGACAGCAAGGCAAGGATGCATGGGCTTTCTGACTTCTGACAGGTGGAAAGAATGTTGTGAAGGGAGGGGACGTGCTTGGGGGTCATTCCCTGAGCATTTCCCAGGCCGTGTGGACCCTGCTGCCCACAGCCCGCTGCCCGCACAGTGGGAACTAGCAACAGACCTAGTGCATCACGTTCAGGAGTTTTAACTGTACCTTGGGATTAATTAGAAGCCACTAATGGAGTTTTAAGTGAATTCCATGATTAGAAATAACACCAGTAGCGAAGCATTCAAGGGCAGGAGTGGGAAAGGACGGAGGTAGAGCTAGTCTCACCTTTCTTTTCAGAGTGGGATGGGGCCAGCGCACAGAGGGCCATGCTACTGCCAATGCGGACTATTAATTCTGAGAACCCGAGAATCAAATTTCGAGTTCTCATCTGGTCTCACAATATTGAAATAGTGTCTAGACTTGCTGATTGGCATCTGAGTGCCTGTTTCTCATTAAAGTGTAATACTCTAGCTAAACAGGAGAGTAGTTCAAATTAGATTTTCTATTCAGAGTTGGTATAATTTTCTTCTCTTCTCACTGTAAGTCTATTATCACTCTGTCAAATTATACTACTGTATAACATAAAATCTAGTTATGGAGACTTGAAAATCTAGATTTGGCAGCATTTAACACATTTTTATCTTGTTCTAAAAATCTTTTTTACCACTATAAGCTCAAGATTTTCACCTTATCACCTCTGGGCAGGCGGTTTAATACACAATAACCGCATAGTTCAGGTCATAAACTTTGCACAATTATGCACTGAGGTAATATGTGTTATGATTTTTCTCTCAATTTCTTTTTTTTTCTAAAATGTTGTTCTCATTTCTGATTTCAATATTAAAATGCTTGGAGTCTTGCTATAAAAATGTGTAATGCGATTGCCTGTATTCTCTGCCCAGTGAAAAATGAAGTCTCCTAAATATTAACATCTTGTAATTAGTAGTGTCTGCTGTATCCATTTAATGTTGGGTGCACTCAATTTTTTTTAATGATTCTGGTAATTTACTCAAGTAAATCGCATACTGTAAATGAAGTCAGCCATTATATGTTGTGTACTGTAAACTCATGAATATACATTAAGTGAAATTTTTATCTCCAATAACTCATCATATTTTATTCACTGAGAATTAGAAAAGGTGTTTAAAATTACTACTGAATTGATTAAGTGAATTTGATAATACATAGCATCAGTGCAACTAAGCATTAGTGCATTTCCCTTCTTATTTTTGGTTTTCTAATAGCCTTTTAAATGTCTTCATTGTTGACCTGACTTCCAGAAAATTAATTCTTCACACATTTTATTTGTTCTTTCAGCATAACAGAAAGGAAAACTTCCAGCCATAAATCGTACTTTCAGTTAGTGCCTGATGATAAATACATCCTTGTTCTCTGCTGCTTCAAATGATGAAATGGTATTAGCACTGAACTCTCACTTTCCTACTCCAGACCCAGTGAATAACATTAATTGTTTTATATCCCTACACCAACGCATTCTGCCTGATTCATAAAACAGTTATGCACCATTTGGAAGCATTTCTCAGTAGGCTCCATTTTCTCCCTAAAACAAAGAGTTTGACTTCATCGATCTTGCTTTCTTATTCTCAAAATGCAGCACGAATTTTGAATTATGCACTACATTTTAAACAATTCTTATAGTCTCTAAATGAGCTGAGAATGAGAAAATCTGCAAAAGTGCGTTCAAATGTAGATTTAGCCCTTTAGATTTGCAAGGAGAAGATGTCAGTTATTCTTAACAAGTACTGTGCTTCTTGAATGTTCTTTAAAGCATTTGCAAAAATGGTGTTTGTTACTTATTTCAAAGAACAGAAGTACCACAAATGGACATCTAAACACCAAGTACTATGGATTCCAGCATTTACAAATATGAAAGAATGATATAAATCCTACATCTACATATCAACGATAGCATGGGGAGAAGTTGGATTTAATGCTTGGAAAATATTGTGCAAATTCTAAGTCATGTGATGAGCAATCCAAAAAAAGAAAAGAAGACGGAGCAAGAAGTCAAATTAAATAATGTTTATTTATTTAATTTATTAATTAAATATCATTAATTGATATATTATTAGAAAGCTGTAAAGTATTATATAGGAAAACTCCAAAATCCTGTTGCTATGTTACTATGGAAATATTGATAAAGAAAGCCATGTTTAATATGTTTTCGTTTAGAATGGGCTCCTCTAAGTAAATGAAGAAGGTATTAATTTGTATTAGCAATTAAGATCATATTTTATTATTTATTTTCTATGTTTAGATACCTAAATAAATAGCATTGTGTTAACAATTTTGTATAGTATTCAGTACAGTACCTGCTGTGTAGTCTAGGTGTGTGGCAGGCCATCCCCTCTCGGGTTTTGTAATATGCTTTATGATGTTTGTGCAACAAAACCACCTAACAGTATGCATTTCTTAGAATGTATCCCTAACTTTAAGTGACGCATGACTGTTGTTTCTTTTTATTTTGTATTATAATGCTGACAATAAGCTTAGAAGTGGAACATTATGGGATGCTGCAAATGGATAGTCTGCCAGGGTAGGATAATTTAACCATTACAGCAGCCCCTGCCTAATAATGTGAATAAAAATGCTGAAACATAGGGGAGAAAAAATATTTCATTTGTTACGTGCGTGGACTTTAAAATCAAGCAAAGACATTTTTTAAAGGTTTATGGAAGAAACATATAGTTGTTTCTGTGTAACTAGAAGCCGTGAGAAATAGGTAATTGTTATAATTTGTACCAATTTTGGACTCAATTTATCTATACGCATTAAATGACTCAATAAAAATGGAACAGGAGCTCAAGTTGTTTGTTTACAGACAAAAATACAAATGTGGCAAATTTAAACACTTGTTTCTAGAGTCATCCTGAGTTTGGTATTCCATTTTACTGAAACTTAGAATATGACTGCAATGGATTCTCTGTGATAACACACTTTCAGGGCTGCATGGAATCAACTTCTTAAGAATATTCTTGGCTTTAGTCTCAAAATAGCAAAGTCTTATAAAAAAATGTATTTCTATAAAGAATAACTATGGATCTAATCCTTTAAAATATTCAAATGTGAATAAAGTAGATTATTTTTATCCCCACAGGTGATTTAGGGTAGTTATTGAAACTTTTAGCAAGAACAAGATTCATTTAGTGCCTATATGTAGAAAAATCATGTTATTCATTATTTTATCCTGGAATACCAGAGGAACTTTGGTAACAGCAAAGGTTTGTACATAGACTTTCTGCATATGCTTGTATACTTGTCTTTTTTGTCAGAACATTGATTAGAGGATGCTTTAATGAATAATTCAGCTCCATGATTAACTTTTGGACCACTAGATAATTTTCAAGCAAACTGCATTATATTTTTTAAGTGTACTCTTGTCTGTAAATTCAATATTTTATTTCTTTCCTAAAATCTTGATAAATTTTCCTTTCAGTTTAAAAGATCGATAGGAATTTGCCATTAGGTGGGGTGAGGAGGGTAAAACAAGAAACACATTTTGTAGTATGTTGTTACTACCTTTGTAAATAACTTTCATTACAGAGCATTTTAAATACAAGAATCCTCAATTTTTCTGATAGAGGTACACAGACATTTTTGCGAGAGTTAAAAAAAAAAATTAACTCATAATGAATACGTACATCTAGGCCTCTTTCTGCATTTTCATTATATTTGAAAAACATATAAATGATAATTATTTATTCAAGTTGCAAAAATTATAAGCATTTTAGTATTACAAGTCATTGTATTCTACAAAGTAAATGTCTAGTTTTCCATTACTTTATACATATGTTTTCTTAGGAAAATATCAATATGGTATATGACACCATTTTACTGAGGATTATGTTTTTCACTGGGATTCAAAAAAAGTAAATAATAGTAAGTGTCCATTAATGCTGGGAGAAATGTGTGTTTATGAATTGTCATTGTGTGAACATCATAGAATGTACTTGCACAAGCCTAAATGGTATAGTCTGCTACAGACCTGAGCTGCATGGTACAGTCCAGGGGTGGAGAACCCAGGACCTTCTGGATCCTCAAGCATGGCCTTTTGACTAAATCCATATTTAACAGAACAAAAACATTTTCTTCATCTTTTATATTTTATTTTACTTTCAAAATAAATTTTAAATACCAAAGAATAAAATGAGTTTCAACAAAATAATCCTCTCATATTGACCAGTACAATTAGAGCATTAATAAGCCATAAGGGCTAAATTGAGGCTGCCATCCTAATGATTTAGTTCTAACTTCCCCTCCCCCAACTGGCTCCTCTACCCCGTGAGGCTGGTTGGTGCGAGTTTATGGAGGTAAAGCACTCCAGTCTGCTATTAGTTTTGGCAACAGTGCACTGTGTTTCTGTTTGAAGTGGTATTCGTAAATAGTTGCACAGCTCAAAAATATTTTTTATTGCTGTCTGCTCAACAATCTGTTATGTCAAAGAAGATCAATAGATTGGTAAATGAAGAAAAAAGGCTTTTTGATGAGGATTGCAAATTGCAGTATTACCATGTTTCTGCTAAAAATAAGATGATTTGCTTGTTTTGTGATACTGCAATATCAACTTAATCCTTTCTGACACCTATGTCAGACTTCATCCTACAAAATGACTTTCCTGTTCTTCTCTGATGTGGGAAGACATCAGACATGTTTTTTTATTGTTACATTTGTTCGCTGCCTCGCTGTAGGAGCCTGTCTGATGTATTTCTTCATGTAGTAGTAACTCTAGCCAATAGATAGTACAGGATGTACCATTTCTGTTTCTCAGCAAGCCATGTGTTTTGATGTAAATAAGTTTGATGATCATACATTGTATTTGTGCAGTTGTGCTTGTAGAAAAATGCCCTTCCCAAATAAATAAGAGCTGGGGAGTAAGCAGGTGGCAGAAAAATCGGATTGGAAAGGGTTAAAGAAATTAAATACTCACCAACACTGTAACACTTATAAGGACAACAAATACAGTATTTTAAATTGGAATGGAGGTACAAACAGTTGTGTTGCATTAAGATATGATGTACAGTAAAAATATGAGACTAAAATTAAATGAGATTACCATCATATATGTGGTCTGTTATTAACCAAAACATCATTATATTGTATGATTGTAATGTTAATGATAGTAATTAGCTAGTGGTTATGACAACCATAAATTAAATCATATATTTAAATGCTTTAAATGTTGCTTGACACACAACATTCAGTGTGTACTAGCTGTTTTTGAATATTTCAAGCTTGAATTTACAAAGAGACATTCTAATAATTAAGTGTTAATTTGGTTAATTTCTTGTTTAAATACATGGAATATTGCTCTTTTTTAATGCATTTTAACTTTACAGATAACAGAATTTGTTAAATATCTACTCTGTAAAACCCACCACTATTCTTACATATTCAAGTATCTTCTTAATACATTTGGCTTTTGTGAAATTTGACCCCAATCATAAAATTCTTGGGGTATAAATAATTATAATTATATATATATATATATATATATATATATATATATATTTTTTTTTTTTGCTTCAAAGTTGCATTTACTTTTTGATGCAAATGTTAGGTGGCTTGAAAATATAATACCAAAAAGAAATAATTTGCTCCCCTTTGCTTGGTGCTCTGCACTGTGGAAAGCAGTCTCCTGTAAATATTAAATCAATCAATCTATTGATGAATCAAGACGACAAGGAATGTTGGCCTTTATTCATCTTCCTCACAATCAGATTACAGAATTTACTTCAGAGCCAAAGCTGAGTGTGGCACCACAGCTCTGGCAACCAATATTCTGAGAAAAGCAATTATACTGACAGAACTAAAATGTGTTAGCACCCTATCAGTGTGGGGTGAATCACTTATTAATTTCCCTAGTGCTACACATATCTGGCACAATCATGTTGGTAAATAAATCAGTGTCAAGCTAAAGGTATTTGATTAACAGAGATTTTAGTTGTCTACCCACTTTTCTGCTTCTGACAGCATGCAGCTTGTTTCAACCATAAAATATATCAAAAATGGCATATTAAAGGGAAATAATACCAGCAGAGTTAAAGGAATGTTATTTCTTTGATCAGGATTTTTGTGTAGCTACCTCTGTATGGCATTACAGATCTCTAAAGGTGCATATATAAAATTTGGTTCAGAGAACATATGATGTATAACTCATAGCATTTTACATATTTTGAACTAGAAGAGACCTAACTTTTCCCTGCATAACTTCAAATCAATTTAATCGAAAAATAGAAAAAAGGGTTCTAGAAAGTTTAATGTCGTCTCAAATAATTAATCAGATGCATCAGCATAAAATATACCTGTAAACTCACTTACCAAAAACTAGAACAATAAGTATGCTAAAGAGGTGGTATAATAATAATGTAGTTACTATAATAATGTAATAATTTTAACAAATAGAGTTATATGGTAAAGGCCCCTTTATATACATCAGTTTTATATAGAAGAGAAAAAAATGTATAGCGTGTATGTATATGCATGTGTGTTTTTATATACATATATAAACAGTAAGAAAAATAGATGTACATATTTTAACAGCTGTGTGACAAAAATACCACAATGCAAAGTTTCTGGCTTAAGCAAAGAAATAGGAAGCCAACCCTAGAAAAATTTCCACTCTCTCACATCTGTTTTCTATGTATTTTAGTTACTCTCCATGATTACTTTTTCTTCTTCTTTATAGGACTTACATATTCCTATTTGGTTGGTTTTTTTTTTTTTTTTTTTTTTTATAAAAACACAACTATTGTGCAATCTCTAAGGTTTTGTTATGTTCATTGATTAATTAATCACATTTAGTCCTGTTTTAGGTATTTCAGGAATCGGGAAGCCAGCCCTCAACTCTGGGTTATTGAATGGAGCCAAATGTTCCATGAATTCATTTTATAAATTTTCAAACCAAATGTGTTTCTTCTCCATCATCTTGAAGAAGAGCGATATACAGCAAGTACAACAACACAGAACACCCTTTGACAATAGTGTCAATCTACCCAGGAGTAATGCCCTCCTGGTCTAATCATCTCTTTAGACTCTCTCACTTTAAGCTGTTACAATGGCAATTTAATTTCAACATGAATATTGGAGTGGACATTCAAGATATAACACTCTGTGATGGGAATTTCTCTCCACTCATCTCAGAAGTTTATGAATCATTTCTTGTTTCTCTTCCCACTCAGGCACTTCCACACCCCTTCATTGCTAAACATGGATTAAGCTTCCAAATTTACTTTCTCTAAAAAAAAAAAAAAATACATTTATATATAGATACATATGTATCTTTTATATGCATACATATATATTTTATATATAAGGTAAAAATATTTGAAAATGATACATCAATCTTATCTTACTTTTAGAAGGTCTGTTAATATGCTTCTGAGTGTATTTGATAAGAATTTCCACTTATTTACTTCAATCTTTAAGAAGTCAAATAAAGGAAATTGAGATTTAACACAAACAGCTACCATCAGACATTTATAAATACATATTTTAGAAGTCACATTTTTTGATATTGTGGTACTTTTGAAATACATCATAATGTTCTTAAAGATAACATGTTCAAAAATTGTGATAAGCTATACTACACAAAAATGACAATTATCTTATATGAATTAAATAATGATAATAAAACTTTTCTACATTTTGTTTTGTATAAAAACAAGATCATCATTCATCATATTGATCCACTCAACATAGCAGGAAAACCTCAATGTCTAAATAAAAAATTCTTGAGCTCATAAAACAAGGTTATGTGTTATAAAACAATAGATGGGAGGGAACATATGGTAAGTGAATACTTCTTTATTATTATTATTATTATTTATTATTTATTATTTTTTTTTTTTTTGCTGGGGCTGGGTTTGAACCAGCCACCTCCAGCACATGGGGCCAGTGCCCTACTCCTTTGAGCCACAGGCACCGCCTGTGAATAATTCTTAACAACCCCCCTCCCCCATTTTAATAGAATACAATTAGTTACGTAAAAAAAAAAAGTAAGAAGAATCCACAAATATTTGAAAGAGGCTAAAATCAGAATAAATAGAGAAATTTTATAATTATACTTCATACAATAAAGTTAAGAAAACAATAATATTGAAAATAGAATAGACATTAACTACATTAATATTAAACAATTATGCAGATGCGCTTGAACAATGAGTGGAATGAATTTCTGCATTTAAGTAAGTGGGAAGGCAGGAAGACAAACCCTTTAACTCTCTCAATCATGCAATGTCAAATAACCAAATTTTAATATGCCGATCACAGATATCTGATCAAGAGTTTAGTCGTTACTCTGTGGTATCTCTATATCAATCAAATGTAAATAGGTACTTTCTTACTAAAAAAAGTACACTTACAACTAAATCTTGTAATCAGAGTTGACAGGAAAATAATGAATGTTCATTTAGCCCAACATTGTCATTTTGCAGAGGGAGAGTCTAACACTAGGACAGTAAAGAGGCTTCCAGAGGGAGTGGGAGGAAAGGTGGTCAAGCCACTGAAAGAGAAAATTTGAACTTGGCCCTATGTCTTCTGATTCCTGGCTGAATCATTATTAGTGATCAGAATGCTTATCAAGCATCAATTAAATGTTGGACACTGTGCTAAGTTTCTGAGAAAGAGCTGTGGAGTGAATACTTAGGATGGCCCCTATCACTTTGTTTTGCCTAGTTTACTTCATCACACAGTGAAGTGGGTAGAATCTCAGGATACTCGACAGTCAATTACAAAATTACTTGCAGAAAAACAGGATGTTTAAGTTTATAAGTGACATCTGTCCTGGTCTCAATGGTAACAATGGGGTTGGAGGTCTTTCAGAGAAGACTGACTGGACAAGGTGAGGTAAAGTGAAACCTAAAGTTTTGGAGTTAGCCATGCTGGGCGAGAACAATTATCCCTGGCCACTGTAACAGCCTGAGGGTAAGAGGCAGGGCCCAGGTTTAAGGATTTGAAAGGATTTCAAAGCCATTCTTGGCACAGTAACTGGGAAAATGCCAGGAAAGCTATGTTAACCATTGTGATGAAAATGTGTCAAATGGTCTGTGAAGCTAGTGCATGATGCCCCATGATCATATCAATGTACGCAGCTATGATATAATAAAAAAAATTTTAAAAAAGCCGTTCTTCTTTTCTTCTTTTTCCTTAATCTGCCTTTGTCAATCCAAAATGTGAACTTAATATACAGGAAACTTTTCTGGTTTATTTTAATATGTATCTTTCACCATGGATGTGAAATTGTTAAAGCACTGCATAATTCCTTATCATTTGGGAAGAGAAATGTCCTTATTTTAACTTTTATGCGTGACTCCATGCACTAAATCTTACCTTGTGCAGCTGAAAATCTTTAAAAAGCACCTGTAAGTACATAATTTATAACTAGGGGATGACTCAAAGACTGCACAAGGATGGTACTATAAGTTTGGCATCGATTGGGTTTGGGTATACAATGGATGTGCCTGCAAATGATCTAGTAGATGTCAAGGTTTTTAGTAGGTAAGTATTGATAAATCATACTTCCCTCCAATCCCTTGTTTCTGTGGTGCTGTTAGCTAATGTGATATAAAGATGCATCAGCTTCTGCCCTGCTTCCAACTGTTCCCTCTTCTGATTAATGGCATATTTGGAAAAGCTACTGATGCAGGAAGGCAGGAAGAAATGCCGCTCTGTATAAAGAACGCAATCATTTTTGTACAAGAAAGAACATTTTACTATCCTCACCATGGGTTTAAGAATATGGATCCTAAAGACGTTTCTGTAATATATGTGTTTCTGAATAGCATCCATCTCCAGACATTGTGAACAATTTTCCTGCACTGACTGAGGGAGATTAGTTTATGAATGATGTGAATGTTTTTTTTTTTTTTTTTTTTTTTTTTGCACAAACCAAGGACTCTGATGAGGTAACTAGCATCCGGTAAAAGAAAAATGCAGCAGATGAGACAGAAAATGAGTGAGTGATGTGTGTGGGGATAACCATGCTCCCAGGTACATCAAAGTGCCACCGCCTGCATTCTGTATTAAGGTCTGTCTAATAGGATTTAAAATATTTAACAATTTCATAACTATTTTGCCTTAGTTTATAGGACACTTCTGCATAATTTATCACAATTGATCCTAATAATTATCCTAGGACCACCAGGGTTAATTTTATAAATAAAATGAAGTCTCTGAGGGAATACCCACAAAATATGTCTGATAATTCATATTTTGGTTGAGTATTTCCATTCCTGCCCGATTCTCATTTTAAAACACTCGATGGAATAAACTATAAGTGGGTATCAATCATAATAGCAAACCCTGAATATCATAACCTTTCAAAAATACCTCTTCCATTCGTGACATATCAGAATTAATGAGCATGAAGATAAAATGCCTGAGGCTTATTCGGTAAGAGGATACATGAGCCTTTATAAAGATTCTTTACAAAGATTCTTTTTTATTATTTGGTCTAACCCTATAGTACAAATGTTCTTTAATGGGCCAGTAATGTTCATGTGTGTATGTGTGTGTGGGGGAGGTAAAGTTAGAAATTACACACTCTATTTGTTCAAGAGCTCAGGTAAGTCCTTGTTTTCATATTTGGTGTAGTTTTCTGTGGCAGAGAAACTGACTTCTCTCCAAAGGGTAAAGGCATACTTGTTCAATGTCATTGTCAGAAATAATTAATGGTTTCATTGAGTGCCTACAGATTGCAAAATAAAAATAATTCTGGACTATTGGCCTTCTAAGACATTTTGATATAGTTTATTACAGATTTCTAATTATTGTCCTTATTTAGATATTTATATATTTTATTTGTATTTTACTATGCTTGATTTTTGAAGTCACTTTTAGTTTTTCTTTTAAAGTTTGGGAGATCTGTGTATATTTATATTGTATTCCTGGAGCACTTTCAAGCCTTCAAAATCCACATCGCTAATTAAGTTAAACAGATGATGAAATACACAGAACGACTTTCAGAATTGGGGGCATAGATTTATTTGTAGGCTTCCTTCTATTATTTTTATTCTTTAATGTCACTAATAAAATTTTCCAATATCAAATAAGCAAATAACTAAGCAACACACATACACAAAGGGAAATCCATAGACTGATAAATAAATCAACAAATTTTGTATGGTTTTGAGATCATAATTTATTAAAATGTATATTTTCCTTTCTATGAAGTATTCTTTCATGAATAAAATTTTCACTTTATTTATTTTAATTTAAAGATACAAACAAATACATTTATTTTGCTTTAATAAACATTGACCTTTTCTGTTTAAAGTAGCTTTCATTTTCTTTATTTCTTTTAGATTAAAAACTACAAGATTTCTTAGTTTAGATTTCTTAGTTTAGATTTCTTAGCCCAGTGATAAACGTATGATGTATTTTATCCACCTACTAATTAAATACATTGACATGTTTTGGCAATTATATCTGAATACATTATTTTCCAGACTTATGAAAGTACTGAGTAGCATTATAGGTGTTTTTATCAAATTTGATAATCAAAACATATATATTCAAATTTACATTTTATTTTTATTAAACAATTAATGGATGAAATTGAGCATTTTACAAAAATTTTAAATAACTATGTAGGAAATACCACATAAACTGAAATATTCTATAAATGTACTATGTAATATATTGCATTAATTTAATTTACAGAATTTTTGAGATAACTCATAAATTCATTCATGCTAAAGAAAGAAATCCATGAAAGTGAGAATTCATAATTAATATTTACATTTGTTTTGTAAAAATATATGTCAAATACAAAATACATTCACTTTATTTCCACCATTTTCTTATTTTACCTATCTGTGTGTGTGTGTATGTTTTGTCATTCCAAGAAAAAAATAATTGAACTATGCAGTAATCTAACATTTTAAAATAATTTGTAGTAATTCTCAATACTATTGGAAAGTGTCAATGATAAAAAAAAATCCCTTAATTCATCAGAGATAAATCTTATGGTGAAAATGACTGTTAGTAATAATATTTATTTCTTACATTTTAAAAATAATTTCAGTACAAATATTTTACTTCTCCTTTTCATTTTCTGAATTACTACAGCTTAAAAACAATTATTTCTATTTCAATTATTTCTTTTTTGTAATATCTATTTGTTACCTGACTGTACATTTCCCAGGTAGGCCATCTATAGATTCCCTATATTAAGTGTAATTGATACGAGACAAATAGGCAGTAGGAAGATTAGCCTAAGTCTCATGCATCCCTTAGAGAATAAGACAAAATACAAAGAAAGGAAGTACCCGAGAGCAGTGAGACACCAGAGCTGTAAGTGAGGAAACCACGTGGGGAATAGATCACCAGTTGAAGCCCTTCGCCACCTCCCACACGGATCAGACATGAACCAATAGATGGATAGGCCCTTCCATAAGATCTTCAGCCAGTGAAAATTTTTATTTTAACAATTAAATTTTGGCTAGTTAAAAATCCATTTGTAAGACAATTACGCCAATGGAAGAAATATAAAAAGACTAAAAAGATAAGTGATTAAATTTTATTATAAAATAAGAGATCGTCAATTCAAGTTCCACTGTGTAATATAACTTCTTGACTGGTATATATATATATATTTGTATATATTTATATATAGATAATTTTTTTTTTCCTTTGAGTTGCTGCCTTCTCCCCATTGCCCAGCATTTTTTTTATAGGTGAGTAACCCAAGAGAACCAATTGTATCCTATTCCACCTGGATATAGTGATTGAATTAAAGGTTGCACAAACATAGTTAACATGAATAAGACTCTTTATTAATGGTATTATTATTTATTCTAGGAAGGAGGAAATTTGATCCTTGGATTGCTAGTGTGTATATTAAGGGCAACATAGAAAAAGCCTGCCAGAGAATTAAATTAAAAAAATAAAATGGATCAAATTGAACAAGGAAGACACCCACAACTAATGACATCATTTGAATTTCAAGACCCACTCATACCTGAAGCAAGAGTCTCCCTTTGATTTCACAGATATGTGAGCTGAAAGATATTTTTTTCTCAAAGTAGTTTTAACTGGATTTTTATTAGTGAAATCTGAAGTCCTGACTAAACAAACTGTGTGGACCCCTGTGTGATCTGTGAAGATGAAGAGGAATCATAACAGAGATTCTGTTTCTCATAAATTTGTTACCAAGTTAAATACAGATGAATATCATATTCATTTGAAAAATTGTTGGTAATCCATTCTGTCTAAATATTTGTGCTAGATGTATAGAAGTCCACACGTATGGCCCCATATTGTACATGTTCTCAATGAATTAACAATCTGTTAAAACGTTTCCTAAATAAAAGCTATTGGTTCCAAGAGGATGAGAATTTTGAGTAAAGTCAGAGACTGCCCTTACTAAGAGTTTCCATGGGAACATATATTTATTAGACATTGGTAAACTAAAACTTCCACTTGAGTATTAGCTCTTTGTATTTGTAATCACCAACATAAAACACTTCAACAAATAAGAAGAGGTACCATCTCCTTTCTCTTCCCCAGATACCTAAACCAATTTTCCTTCCGTCTACTAGCTGACCTCATGGGATACCTGTCTGCAGAGCCTGTATTGTCTACTCTAAACAAAGTCTCCACAATCCTTTCATTTTATGCAGTAAACTCTTCTGATTGATAAAAGGTTATCTTTCTCCTACCATACATGTCCTATCCAGTTCTACAGTCTCTCTTGCAAAAGGAAAATATTCAAAGATGTTCTACTTCTCTTACTTCTGAAAATAAATTAACACTTTATTCTGAAAATGTTGAATTTACAAATAAGAATTTTATGTATATATATATTTACTGAAAAATGTGATGAAATGCAGATTTTTAGCCATATGCTTTATTTTTCCTACAGTAATTTTTTCTAGAAATTTCATAAATGAATTTAGATCCCCATGAAAACAGAAACTGCTAATCATTTATAAATAAAATTTTAATTATATTAAATATTATAAATCAACTCACAACATTAATTCGAAGGCATCAGCTGTACCTTAATCTTTCTTTTCCTCAAATAACTTCACCTTTTATTTATATAAAATATTTTATTATTTCAAAATAGTGACTTGAAATACATAGGCAAAGATATTATCTGTACAAATTAACATGCTTCTATTAAATGTTTATTAATGTTATAAAAATTATTAATGATCATTTTATTCCATCCCACATGATGTGAAAAAAAAAAATTTAGAAGTAAATATATATGTAGGTGCCTACACATCAAATCTAGTTAAGCTGAATAGAGAATATAAAATTATTGTCAATGTTAATTGAAATACATAATGACTTCCATGTCCCCCCAAATCTGACATTTTCAAGGGAAATAAAAAATTACAAAGTTATAAAATCTTAGAAATATATGGCTCAATTATTTATACAAATTAAAACATAAAATCATTGTGAAATATGTTATAAAACGCTGTTTTTTTACTATGTTGAAGCGGTTATTTACCAAATATCCATGTTTAAGTATAAGTTTAATAGATTTTACATGTTATTATTTGTATTTCTAAGCTACATCAGCTAATAAATTTTGTTCTAATAAAGCCAGCATTTATCTTGCAGATTGAAGAGTGAATTGCTCCTCTGTAATGTAAGAGAGGATTTCTGTTTAAATCTAATAAAGATGCACCTTGATAAGTATATATTTTCAGTTTATATTAAGTACAAGATAGGAGGAAATAAATGTTGTATGTGAGCTCTTGAAGGCATAAACAAGAAGAAATTATTACCAACTTACTCTTTAAGAGGTTTGTTCTTACATTGTTTCAGAAAATTTTTGAATAAACAAGGTCTATGTCCTTATACTCATTTCATGTATCTTCAAATATATTTGATTCTGCTCTGTGTTTACTTTTGATCTTTCTGGGACAGAGTAAAAAATTGCTTATCTGTAGTGATACTTTATAAACCTCAAAGTATCTAACTGAAAGATAAGTCTAATGCATAATTTTTACTAAAATTTCAAGGCTCATTGACTTTTTCCATATGTCATTATCTTTAGTTTAAACTATGGTCTATGCCTGCCATAATCACTAATGTTCTTTGAACTGAATCTGGTTTTCTCCATCCCTTGTCTTATCTCCTCCCCAAAGCCATTCAATAACAAGTCTCTTAAAAAAGTTCATTTTATCCTTTTCCCTTTCCCTTTTCTATATATATAGTGACTAATTCTCACATAATTTGGATTTATTTTTGCCCATAGTACATTACTTAAACATTAATTTTTAATTCAACTTGTTAATATGTTGTTTAAGATATTGAATCCTAAGTGAAATATGTTTGTAATTCCCCTTTATGATAATATATTTTTTCCAATTTTAGTATCAGGTATATCCAGATAAAGTAGAATGATTTTGAAGTATGTCTTCTTTTTCTTTTGTCTATAAGATTTGGCATGATCTGTTTTTTGAAATTATTTTTATTTATAAATATTAGTTGTCTATTTTTTGAGACTTTGGGGAAAAATAAGAAGAAGAAGTTAACTAATGACTCCATCGTGAACCTCAGAGTCAAAGCATTCTATAATAGACATATTCCTATTTGACGATGTGAATGTTACTTTTTTTGAATTATTATTATTATCATTGTTCAATAAAAATATTGAAAAACAAAAGTTCATTTTAAATAATTCCAACATGTTTATACATGTAAAAATTCCTTTGAGGTTTTGTCCAATTAAAAATAACATATGAGATACAGCAAATTTGGAGGTAATGGTTAGAATTATTTATTTCTGATTATCAAACACTTTTAAAGATAAGGCACGTTTGTGTTTTGGAAAAGTCTAAACCCAAATTGTTAAAACAAATTTATATGAGATGTGATCGGCACTTATAGAAGTTATCATAAACATTTAAAATTGTTTCTCAGATTCACTTTAAAACTAGCTAGCTTTCAGAGGACTGAGTGAAAGTTGTCCTGTATAAACAGAGAAAAATGCACCAAGGAATAAAATCTGGTGTGTGAAATAGTCAGATCCTGGACAGTGTCTAATTAAAATCAAAAGGAAATCTGGTAAGTTAAAATTTATCTGATGTGGAGAAGTATATAAAACTAAAATAATTAAATGAGATTGGATTAAAAGAGTAAGTTTTTTTTTTTTCCTTTGAAATTGTGATAGAAAAGTATATCTGTAAAGCATTCACAGTGTGTGATGTATCTTGAGTCTGAAGACTACAGCAAAAATAATTAATTGTGGTCTTTTCCATTAAGTGAGGTTCAGTTGGCTTTTGTTTCAATAAATGAGGCTGTAGTTTGCATTAAGTGCTCCAATGAACATACACTTCTTTTTTTTTATACAGTTTTACTCTGTCACCCTGGGTAGAGTGCCCTGGCATCACGATAACTCACCACAACCTCAAACTCCTAGGATGAAACAGTACTCTTTACCTCAGCCTCCTGAATAGCTGGGACTACACAGGCCCACCACAACACCATGCTATTTTTGTTCTACTTATAGTAGAAATGGGATCTCACTCTTGCTTGGGCTGGTCTCGAACTCCTGAACACTAGCAATCCACATGCCTTGGCCTCTCAGAGTGCTAGGATTACAGAGAGGTGTGAGCCACCATGCCCGGCCTGAACATACGCATTTTGAAATTTCAAATGAATTCAACTTAATGCTTTTCTATGAACATACCTTGATGCTGCAGTTCAATATTTTATACAGAAACTCAACTTAGTCTTTCATTAAATAAAATTTCAGGCAAGAAAATTAAAATGTATGCATCAGGATTGTGGATTAATATAGTTTTTGAAATATTTGTTTTATTTATATTTCTAACTTTGGTGTATCCCCAAACATATGAAACAAGTTTTAATAAAACTTAAAATAACAAACTGCATTACTTGATGTGTATGTAACTTAAAATTACAGTCACTTGCAAATATGGACATCACAGGAGACGTGAACAAAGACAAATCTTCCAGTACTTTCATAAACTAGTGACTGTAAAATGGTGTCAGTGCTAGCAGTTTCAAAATTGAATACTTTTGAAGATTGAATTTGAAAATTAAAGATTGTTTCATAATTTGGGATTGTATGGGCTAAACAAATAAGGCTTTGGGGTACCACTAGGTCCCCAGGTGCAGTAAACATATTGAAAGACACTATTGAAATCTCTGGAAAGCCACTTGAGACTTAGTATAATGAAATCCTGCCAATCTGGCTCTGACGTCCAGGTTTGATTATAGCGGCAGTCATCAAACAATCATTCCAGAAACATTTATAGTCTTAACAATTTTTGAATACCTAACAGTGACTTTGTTCATGTGGGTTATATTTTTCTATTTACAACACACTAATTAAAAGGATTAGAGTTTTTAAATAATTATTTATTAATTAAAAATTAACATAAATAGCATATTTTTATAAAATATGATTATATTTTTCAAACAAAAGAAAATTTAGTGAAGTGAATGGCATTGTTTTTAATTTCTCAAAAACTGTAGAAGGAATAGCTTAATAGAAATCAACTTAAATTTCTTACCTCTCTCTGTATTAAACACATAATATTTTGGGTGAAATTTTGCCCACCAGATATGTATTTGATAAAGGAAGGAAATTTAAGGACCTCTGATAATTTCCAGAGGTCCTTAAACCCACATTAGGAGCCACTGGATTAAAGGAAAAATAGACGCTGACAAATTTTAAGACTATGATAACACTTAGGTGAGGTTGTAAACCGTTTCATCCAATTCTCAATCTGAAAATATATTTTTTAAGTAGCTCAGACATTAATTTTAAAATGAAGATATTTTTAACTCTTATGTGTGGTCCCTGGATTGTAATACTAAATATGCATTGAACAAGTTTCATGGCACTGCAAAGACTTGAATCATTGTCATCAAAACAAATTCTAGAAAAGTCATTTTAGGAGCTTTATGTAGTTAGAGTCCTTCTTTCTAAATAATCCAGAAACAATATCCCAAGTGCCCATCGACCCACAAATAGACTAGCAAATTGTGGTACATGTATACCATGGGATACTATGCAGCCTTAAAGAAAGATGGAAACTTTACCTCTTTCATGTTTACATGGATGGAGCTGGAACATATTCTTCTTAGCAAAGTATCTCAGGAATGGAAGACAAAGTATCCAATGTACTCAACTCTACTATGAAGCTAAATTATAGCTTTCACAGGAAGGCTATAATCCAACTATTGCACAAGACTATGGGGAAAGGGCCAAGGAAGGGGAAGGGAGGGAGGAGGTTTTGGTGCAGGAAGGGTAATGGGTGAGGCCACATCTATGGTACATCTTAGAATGGGTACAGGTGAAACTTACTAAATGCAGAAAACAAATGTCTACATACAGTAACTAAGAAAATGCCATGAAGGCTAGGTTGAACAGTTTGATGAGAATATTTCAGATTGTATGTGAATCCCGCACATTGTATCCCTTGACTGCACTAATGTACACAGCTATGATATTTAACAATAAAAGTAAATAAATTAAAAAAAAGAAAAGAAAAGAAAAGAACAGTGCCTGAAAGAGACAGTACATTAATTCTTGTTCCTTAAATTCCTAGGACAGCTCTTATTCCTGGCTTTTCTAAAACCTGACTCTTCAGCTTCTTTGATTCTATGGGTGTCTGTCCTTCCCCCCACCTCCAAAATCCATTTTTCCCATAAATTACTAAGAATTAGTTTCCGGTGATAAGATGATAAATAAAAATTCAATGACAGTGTTTTTGAAGTACAAATGTGTGAATTAAAAACAGGGATAAAAATTTGTGAATGGTGAGGGGATGAGAGGAGGGATTAAGGGAGTAAAACTCCCATTTGTCCTAACAGGAAGTCAACACATAAAGTTGATAAATTGTGAAAGATCAAATATAGCAAATTGTTTACCAATATAGAGGCAACTACCAGGAAATTTAACACCTTGAAATTTAAAAAAGAGGAATGATCTTTGGGTAAAAGAGACTAGTCTAGGAAGACGTAAGGCAGGAGACTATTTCTTTTTATTATAAACTCAATTTAAAGTTTTCCTCATGAATATGAATTAATTAATAATTTCTTTAATGTTAAAAAAGTAAGGGGAAAAAAAGCAGTTGGTGTGTCTGTATTGGGATGTGGTTCAGAATTCTAAGCCTTCTCAAATAGTGAGAAACACCACCCTGTGTGGCTATTCTGGAAACTGATTCATTACATAAAACCCTTCTCTCTGATTCCAAGGGTGGGACTTGGATGAGGTGGATCACCACCCAGAGGTCTTTGCCTCCTCTGAGGCCCTCACAGCGACCCCCACCTGAGGACTGCCTCGGGCATTCTTTGTGTTTTTTCAACATGCCTTTTTCAAGCTTGGAGCAGTTGACACAAGTCTCAGAAGTTTGGGTTTGCCCTCTGCCCACCTCCTAACCCAAACCTCACTCTACTTTCCTGGAGAAATAAGAGAGAATTCATCTTATATCTCCTCTCAAGGGATAAAAAAAACCTAAGAAAACCACCCTTCCTATCTTTAGTACCATAAGATTTATTTTGAATATGAATCATTATTTTAACAGTTGTGCAAGGGTGCAGATGGCATTTTCCCCATGATTGAATTAGGGGATAACAGAAACTTCAGCTGAGTTTGTTTTGCCCTGCCAGGTGAAGCTCGAGAGGTGATTAAGTCATACCTGATCATTGTGAGGCCAGAAGGCCTCATAGAAGTAGATGATAGAAAGTAAAAGTCCTAGGTGGCGCCTGTGGCTCAGTGAGTACAGCACTGGCCCCATATACCGAGGGTGGCGAGTTAGAACTCAGCTCCGGCCAAACTGCAGCAAAAAATAGCTGGGAGTTGTGGCGGGCACCTGTAGTCCCAGCTACTCAGGAGGCTGAGGCAAGAGAATCACTTAAGCCCAAGAGCTGGAGGTTGCTGTGAGCTTGACAACATAGCCCTCTACCCAGAGTGACAAAGTGAGGCAGAGTCTCTAAAAAAAATAAAAAAGAAAGTAAAAGTCCATGTAATCAAGTCAAGAGAGGAAGGGGCAAAGGAAGACAGGTCTGTTGCTCATAAATACCTAGCTAGGAAGCTTCAACTATCACTTCTATGCATATCTATGAGGCACTAGCCAAATTAGTCTCATGATCACTTCTATGGGCAAGGGAGGCTGGGAAATGTAGTCTTGGCCAGGAGGGCATGCACCCATTAAAATTTCTATTACTAAAGAAGATAGGGGAAGGGTGGTCTTGGCCACAGAGAGGCAAGCCACAGTGTACAGTGGGAAAAGGAGTAAACATAGAGATAGTTACATCAAAGTTTCCACAACTGAAAAATGTAATAACTATAACTACACTGAAATTGAGGGGGGTTTGACTCTAAATAATGACAGTAATGTTAATTAGCATTTCTTAAGATATTTGGTGTTTTAGGGGCTACACCATATACTTTACATGTATGATTTAACTTAATGTTCCTGACAACCCACCAGGGTCATTATTACAATCTCTTTCATTTTAGAGATGAGGAAACTGAGCCTCAGAGAAGTTAAGGCCTCATGATGAGTGAGTGACAAAGCCAGACCTGGACTCTGACTCCACAGCCTGTGCTGTTCCAGCCCGGGACAGTGATCACTGCAGTGTCCGCAGGACCCAGGGTTATTGTGAGCATGGAAAATGATGTGAGTGGTAGAAGGCACAGTAGGTCCCGTCCACCTTCTCCAAGGAAGACCGTGTGTATGGCTGGGGCTTTAGGCATCCTCGCCTGAGTTGACAAAGAACCAGCTAAAGAATGAGGATCATCCAGAAACAGTTCATGGTTGTTGGAGGTGGGCTGGAGCTGACAGGAGGTGGAATCCAGTTTTGAGAGAGAAGAGGAAAATGCAATAAACGGAAACATCACAGCTCTGCGGGCAACGGAATCTATTACACGGGGATTTAAATCTCACAAGGAATATGAGTCAGCTCCAGACATAGGAAAAATTTTTTTCCACCGTAATTACTCCTTGACACCAACACAGAGGACTATTTCCCCTCTTAGGGAGAAGGTTGCCCCATTTGGTGTCTTTTTAACCTTCTGCAAACCTCAACAGTTGCCTCTTCACATGTATTCACAGTATTAACATTAGCCAGCACCAGTGAGCACCTATCATGTGCCAACTATTTCCAGCTTAAGCCTTCAGTAGCTCTGTGAGATGGGTATGATCCATTCACTCCACCTTACAGATGGACACTGAGGCAGAGGGATGTCAGGTAACACTCCCAGTCTCACATGGCTGGTAGGAGGAGAATAAGGATTTGAACCCAGCTCATCTGTGTAATCTCTTCCCAAAATTCCTCCTCATAGCCCAGTTCACAGAAAAGTGGGAAAATACAAGTTCTTCCAGAAAGAACCTGGCAAGTCTTTCCTTTTTACTCCCGCATGGAAGCATGACATAAGCCAAAAACATGAGGTATGGAGGGTGGACCAAGAAATACATAAAATCAAACCCCACCTGGGGTTAGTAAATTATTAAGATTCACATAATAATTGAACTTAGAAGTTAACCTTTTAAAATGATATAGTAGGGCTGGGTATGGTGGCTCCCGCCTGTAATCCCGTCACTCTGGGAGGCTGAGGCTGGTGGGTCACTTGAGCTCAAAAGTTTGAGACCAGCCTGGGAAAGAGTGAGACTCCATCTCTACTTAAAACCAGAAAAACTGGCTCCGCGTGGTAGCAGGTGCCTGTAGTCTCAGCTACTTGAGTGACTGAGGCAAGAAGATCACCTGAGCCCAAGAGTTTGAGGTTGCTGTGAGCTATGATGCCACAGCAGCACTCTACCCAGGGCTACAGAGTGAGATTCTGTCTCAAGAAAAAAAAGACAGAGTGAGATTCTCTGTCTCAGAGAGCGAGAGAGAGAGAGAGAGAGAGAGAGAGAGAGAGAGAGAGAGAGAGGTGGTAGAAGAGTATTGTTAGGTAGTTAAGTGGTTCAAGTTCAAGAAAGATCTCAGGCTTGTGCTCGAGACCACCTCAAGCTCTTAGTGAGTGTGACCTCTCTCCCAACCAAAAAAGACACTACTGCTTCGTTCTTTCTTTTTTCTTTTTTGTATTTTGAAACAAAATAACACTTCTAGAAATGTTGGAGGACAGTACAAAGAATTAATTTTCCTCAACCATTTCCTAGTAAGCTGCCCATCTGATAGCCCCGGAAGCCCATTTGTTAGTGGTTGTTAACTCCTCCAAAGCAGGACCGCACAAGGGCAGTTCCACCACCTACATCAGGAAACGGGCATTGATATGTCCCCACTGTCTACTCCTCTGATCCCACCTGAGCCATGCCAAAAAAATCAACACTGCCACCTTGCAGGGTGCTAGTTCAGATTATGCCTCACACAGCACCAGAGCATGGCAACCTTTCCCTGGCAGCAGGTAGCAACATACTTTCCCGATATGGGCCCCTCTAGCGTGTGGATAGCACCAGATGATCCCTTAATGTTTGTTGTGTATGTTACTTCTTCCATCTTGGGTTATGTAGGGTTGGGCAGCCAAGAGAAGGATATACCAGAACACATCATTGTGGGAAAGGGAAAAATTGGGGAGCAAAAAAAAGATTATAACCTAAACTCTCCTGCCCCAGCCAACGTGGATTGCACAGCTGCTTGGTTTTAATGCCAGACAGTCCTTACCTGAGCATTGCCCAGCATGGAAATAGGCCTTCGATAGACATTGTCTTATTTAATCCCAGAGTATGGGCACTGTTATTATTATTCCTACTTCTTAGATGAGAAAACAGAGCCCTGAAGAGCTTAAGAAACTTGCCAAATCACACAGATATTGAGTCCTGGAGTCAGCATTTGAACCCAGAAGGTCATTATAGTGAGCCCAAGGGCTTCTGATGACAATTACATAAAAATGCATAAGCATATGAATAAGAATTATAAAAGTACCCGTATAATAAGGGGGCAAGATGAAAGGATAAGAAAAAGGCTATTTTTCTTTTATTTAAAAGTTTCTACTTCAATGGTATTTGTGAAATTCATGATTTTTAATTCAAATTATTCTAAAAGAAGACTTTGAGTGCTCAGGTGCTTCTCTCTTAATAATCAAAATATAAGTGCACCTGCTACCCCTTGGCTACAGCTGCATAAAGAGTTGTCCTGTTTGTCTTCACCTTGGATTTCAAGAACAAGCTTCCACCTGCCCCTAAGCAGGGACATCTGTCTCCATTAATAATAGATTTTCCAAACATTAGCTTTTCTCTTTACATTTTTTTTGTCTTCTCTGTCTCCCCACCTTTTTTTCTTTTGCTTTTCATTTTTAAAGACACTCATATAAGTGAGCTTGTATCAACACAGCCTTGGAATATGTGTGTTCTGAGCTCTAAGTCCCTCCAGTTCCAAGAGATGTGATGGATGTCTTGGCTGTGAAAGGTATGGGAAGAAGCACAGAAGATTAGGCTGTTCTGTTGGTTTTCATTCTACTCTCAATGTAGTAAGAAAACCCTAAGTTTACCACACCCACCCATCCAAGCCAATTTCTTTTTTTTGTTTGTTTGTTTGTTTTTATTTCAGGTTGAAGTGAGGGTACAAACAACCAAGTCACAATATTTGAATTTGTTAGGTAGAGTCCCTCTTGCAGTTATGTCCCACACTTAAAAGGTTTGCCATCCACCCCTACTAAGAAATTAACAATGCGCTTATAAGAGACAGTAATAAAATTCCTCCCTCCACAAACCATCTAATTTTCTTGGTCTCATTGAAAGAACCATCTTCTCCATAAATAATCTCTGGCTTCTTTACCCTAAACTTTGGACCGACATTGATTTTTATATGAGCAAATTCATATGAAATGTACACTATCAAAAGTAACCCGGTAGCGTTAATACTCCCTCAACCACAACTCAGCCTTACCTTGTCAGCTTCCTGGAGATCCCACTGATATCTTCAATTCGCTATATCTTCAGCAGACTGGCCAGGAAACTACTGGTTCCACGGCTCCTTCTGGGAAAGCGGGGCCTTTCTGCTCTGCCCCACAGCTGCTATGCTGAGCCAAAGGCATCCAGTGTGGGCCAGACCTAAGAAGATTGACAGGTAGCCTGACCTGAGGATTGGCCCAGTTGGGAAGCTTCATATTGGGTGACAAATATCCTGTGCAATCATCCTGAATACAAGACAGAGAATATGGCCACAAGAACAGAGGCAGGAAGGGGAAAGTCAAAAAAAGGGAGAAGTAAAAACAGAGGGAGCCTTGAGCCAGGGTAGAATTGCCAAGTAAAGAACAAGGTTTCTCCTCTTCAGAGGTCAGCCTCTGCAACTGGAGTTGCTATGGTTTCCTGGACAGTTTTCTCATCCTCCCTGAGGTTGGAATGTGTAGCTGCTGAGATGGTTCTCTTCGTAAAGTCACTGCCATGTATGCATATTTTTATTAAAAACTCTCACCTGTTGAAATGTCCTAAGTGTATCATTGTGGTGTTTGGGTTTTTTTGCAACTAGATCCCTACACCGTTGTCTAAAAATGAATGCATAATCTACCCTCTCAATCTACTCTTTCTCATGTTTTGACTATTGTGCTTTTGGTATAACCATTCCTGTTCCTTGATTTCTCCCAATCCATTGCTAGAGCCTATCAATCCATTTGGCAGGTTCTATCAATTCTATCTCCACAATACACCTTTGACACGTCTGGGTTGGTAAATATTCCTCTCACATGGCCCTACCCTCCCAACCTTCACCCTTAGCAGACTTCACTAATTGATCACTCTTTCCCACTTTACTGAGCCAGGCTGAAAGCAATATTAGGTTGTTTTGTTTTTTTTTTAAGCTTATCACTCATCACCTACTATGTTAAACATTTTGCATGGCTTATCTCATTTAATTCTCATTTAAAAACCCTTTGAAATAGACATGATTGCTTTTGCAATTGTATAAGTGACAAAATTGAGGTTCAGAGAAAGAGAGGAGAAATAACGTGGCTCATCCCTTTGTTCAGCCCTCCAGTCTCTCTGTATAGCCTCCCACTGATGGAGCCTCGATGGAGCCGGTTGGCAGGGCAGCTACGGAAATGTAGTTTGAAGAGTCCTAGCCCCTTGCTAGGCAGAAGTATAAGGATCAGAGCCAGGCAGAAGTATAAGGATCAGCTCTGAGACTAAAGAATGGTTGTCACAAAACCTTTCCCCATTCCACAGCTAAAATGAATCTATCCTGACTTTGGAAGCCCAAAGCTCTTGATCCAGAAATTTCACTTAGTGCAAGCACTTTTTATCATATGTGCATGTAGTTATAAATGTATATATATTTGCAGTTCTTTTTCTTTGGTTCATAGGCTCTACAGGTTGTAGTGGAATCACTGTCATTTCTGTTATCATGCCTTACTCTGTGCTTTGCTCAATAAATATGTATTGAATGATGAATGCTATATATGCAAAGCCTGTGCCCCTGCGGGGGGAGGGGGGGAGGGTGTGTGGCAGTGTCAGACGGGAGTCTGGGCATGGCACACCAGAAAACAATCACCTTACATTTCCCTGGAGAGTTAATTTCACAGTAGGGTAAGTAATTTTAAACATCATTTTTATAGGAAAACAACAACAAAAAAAATGGAGTCAAACATAAAATATACATGATTTTCTTTTAGATAAAAATAAGTTACTTCAAAAAAGGTGAGGCTATTCATACATTCATTTTTTTTTTTCTTTTTCTTTGTCAACATGGATTGACTGAGCATTTTCTATAGGTGAGGCACTGATCTAGACAGACATGACTCTTGTCTTCAGGGATCTTACAGTCTAGGGCAGGGGCCTTCAAACTACGGCCTGTGGGCCACATGCGGCCCACCGAGGACATTTATCTGGCCTACCGGGTGTTTTTGCCACCGCTGCCTGTCCTGCTTAGTAGCCGACTAGTCCTGGGCCTGCAGTGCGCATGTGTGGAATGTGAGCCGAACTCTCCAATTCCCCTGCACTTATATTCTGATTGCTATTCAGGTGTGTATGATGTTGTATGTTGTGTGCTGTGTAAGCCCTGGTTCACACTGTTGCGATCTCTGAGCAGTGCAAGTTCAGCCATATGCTTGTATGGCTGAACTCTCATTAGATTCAGAAGAAAAAAGGCATACTTTCTTCTCACCCATGCGATCAGATTCCTGTGTGAGTTCACAGATCACAGTGCAGCTCACACAGGGTAGTGTGAACTGGAAAGGTGGTGGAGGAACTGGCTCTGTAATCATGCCTGTTCCCTCACTGCACCAGTGTGAGCCTGAGGTAAAAGCGGAGTTCCACCATATGGGCACTGGCAAGGCTGAAATGATGTGGACTGGCAGGGCTGCATTGATGGGCACTGATCAGACTGCATTGATGGGCAGTGCAGTCTATATGTCTCTGTGTGGGCAAAGTTATTGCTAGTATATTGTTTTTGGAGTGCTGTATATGTATATTGGTATTTTACTAATAGCAATTTGGAATCCCTAGGAAACAATGATATCAAGAAAGGGAAAAATTGAGTCAGAGTATAGGATATTCAAAAAACAGTGGACTTATGATTGCTTTTTCATGTAGTACAAGGAAAGAGCTGTGTGTTTGATATGCCAGAATATAGTGTCTGTGTTCAAAGAATACAATTTGCGTCAACACTATTAAATTCAACATAAAGATAAATATGATTATTTGGTTGGAGAAGTGAGAAAAGATAAAATATTAAAACTGAAAAATACATTGACAACTCAGCAAAATACTTTTGTGAAGCAGAAGCAGCTAAATATTTCATCACTGCGAGCAAGTTTTCAAGTTGCCAAGCTAATAGCATGCACTGGCAGACCATTCATGGAGGGAGAATTTGTTAAAGAATGCCTTCTTTCTGTTGCCAAAGAGATGTGTCCAGAGAAGGCCAATTTATTTAGTACACTGAGTCTTTCAGGACCTATAATTACACGAAGGATTGAAGAAATGGGAGACAATTTGCATCAGCATTTGCAAAACTTCACAAAAAACTTTCCTATTTTTCCTTGGCACTTGACAAAAGTAATGATGTTCATGATTCTGTTCAACTTCTAATTTTTATTCATGGGACGAATGACTATTTTGAAGTCACAGAAGAGCTTGCTGCACTGCAAAGCATCAAAGGAACAACTACAGGACAGGATATCTAAGAAAAGGTTTGCCAAACTGTGAATGGTTTGGAGACAGACTGGGCTAAACTAGCCAGTGTGACAACTGATGGTGCTCCTAGCACGGTGGGGTCTAAGAAAGGAGTAATTGCTCACATTAACCAAGAGATGGACCAACATAACCATTCTCATTCAATAGCCATACACTGCCTCATCTACCAACAAGCGCTGTGTAGTAAATCACTGAAGTGGGACTCTGTTATGGAAATTGTGGTATCTTGTATTAACTTCATTAGAGCTAATGCACTAAGCCACAGACAATTTCAGGAATGTCTGTCTGAGCTAAATGTTGCCTATGAAGATGTTCTGCACCACACAGAAGTCTGTTGGCTGAGTTGAGGGAGAGTTTTAAAACATTTCTATGACTTACTTCCACAGATTACAGCTTTTCTGCTTTCAAAAAACAAATAAGTACCAGAACTCAATGATGCAGAATGGAAATGGCACCTTGCCTTTCTGACAGATGTAACAGAGCTACTCAACAGTTTCAATGTGCAACTTCAAGGAAAGGGGAAGCACCTCTGTGATATAAAATCACATGTGAAATCACTTGAAGTAAAATTAGGCCTCCTCATCAAACAAGTAAAGGAGGAAAATTTCTGCCATGTCCCCACAACTCAAAATCTGTTAGCAGAAAATCCATTGGTTGCATTCCCAAACAAAATATGTGTGGATTTACTGGAAAAGTTGCAAAAGGATTTCCAATTTAGATTTAAAGAGCTTCAGCTCCATGAACAGGACATACAGCTTTTTTATTGACATTGAAAATGTGGATACTATTTACCAAATGGAACTGACTGAACTGCAGAATTGTGACTCTCTTAAAGACGCATTCAAGTCAAGCAGCCTTCCTAATTTCCATGCATCTCTCCCCTCTGAGACATACCCTAATCTTAGGAACCATGCACTCAAAATGGCAACATCTTTGGCAGCACTTATGTCTGTGAACAGACTTTTTCCAGAATGAAACATCTGAAATCTCCAACCAGATCTAGACTAACTGATGCACACTTGCATCACTTGTTATGACTCCATGACAAATATGGAACCAGACGTTGACCATCTCATTAGCCAAAAGCAGACCCATAGTTCCCATTGAAATACTGGTAAGTTTGTTGATTTAACTTTATTTGTTCTTCATTTTAAATATTGTATTTGTTCCCATTTTGTTTTTTTACTTCAAAATAAGATATGTGCAGTGTGCATAGGAATTTGTTCATAGTTTTTTTTTTTTTTAACTATAGTCTGGCTCTCTAACAGTCTGAGGGACAGTGAACTGGCCCCCTGTTTAAAAAGTTTGAGGACCCCTGGTCTAGGGCATGTCTCAATAAACCTGTTCTATAAAGGACCAGACAGCAAATGCTTTAGGCTTTGTGGGCCAAACATTCCTTGTCATACTACTCAACCCTGCTGTTGTAAGGGGAAAACAGCCATAGACAATATATATGTAAACAAAGGAGTGTCAATGAGTGCCAATAAAACTCTATTACAAAACAAGCAGAAAAAAAAATGAATATAGAAGTAGAGAGTAGAATGGGGGGGCGATGGAAAGACCTAGGTCAAAGGGTGCAAGATGACAGTTTATGTAGGATTAATGAGTCTCGAGATCTAATGTAGAACATGAGGACTATCGTTACTATTGTATTGTATGATGGAAATTTGCTAAGAGAGGCTTTAGGTGCTCTTATCGCACACAAAAAGCAAAAGGTAACTACAGAGGTGCCAAAAAAACGTATGCACATTTTAAGAAAGGAAAAACTATATTAAAATTGTAATACTCAAGTCACATTTGACTTCTGCAATTGTCAAACATGCCTTGTATTCAACATTTGGTTTTGGTGCATACTGAGTATTACAATTTTAATACAGATTTTTTTCCTTTCTTTCTTTTTTTTTTTCCTTTTTTTGCAGTTTTTGGCCGGGGCTGGGTTTGAACCCACCACCTCCAGCATATGGGGCCAGCACCCTACTCCGTTTAGCCACAGGCACCACCCGACCTTTTCCTTTCTTAAAAGGTGTGTACTTTTTTTTGGCAGCCTCCATATATGAGATGATAGATATGTTCATTTGCTTGACTGTAGTAATCACAATGTATATGTCTCAAAACTTCATGTTGTATGCTTTAAATATATACAATTTTAAAAAATCAGATAGCAGGCGAGGCTCAGCCAATGGGCCATAGTTTGTCGACCACTGGTCTAGTGGAAAAAGCAGACATTAAACAGTCTAGTCTGATACATTGTTAGAAAATAATACAAGGTGCCCATGGGTGAAGTTAGGGTAAGCTACTCAGTCCAAGACTCGGACCAGCTTCCTGCTTAGTCTAAGGCTCTGCTGTCATCAGCTTGACATCCTTAATAATTTTATTTCTGAACTTGTGTTGTGCAGTCAGATGGGACGGGGGCACACATGTGGGCAGAGGAGGTGCCAGGCGTTAATGTACACATGTGCAGGCTTGTGTACTTATAGGCATAGCAGTGTGCAGCATCACAGTTGAGCTGGTTATCTGGCACACACACCTGGGGCTGTCCTGGCACTGTGAGAATCTGAGGGGACAACCGGGCTGGGACCTGGGCCCAGATGAGTGGGGCATCAGAAGCAGTTGATGCAGTGGCAATAGCAGCAGTGATGGCTGTGGGAGAGAGGAGCTGTTCCACTGAGGAGCACCCCTGTGATGCATGGTGGGAGACCTGTTTGCCTGTATGTCCCCAGAGACTGTCCCTGCAGCGAAATTATGTAGTCTGCTATGTCCAGGAATCAGGGAAGGTCTTCTTGGGAAAGTGGAAAGGCCTAAATGAGAAGGAGCTTGTTTCATTAGAGCAGTGGTTCTCAAAGTGTGGTGCCTGTACCAGCAGCATCAGAATCACCTGGTATCTTAGCTCAGGCTGCTTGAACAAACTACCACAGTAGGTAGCTTAAAGAACAAATATCTATTTCTTATAGTTCTAAAGGCTGGGAAGTCCAAGATCGAGGTACCAGCAGAGTTGGTGTCTGGGGAGGACTCCCTTTCTGGTCCATAGATGGCGCCCTCTTCCTGCATTCTCACATGGTGGGAGGCACAAGGCAGCTCTCTGGGGCCTTTTACATGGGCACTGATCCCACTCCCATGACCTAGTTACTTCCCATGGGCCCCATCTCCTAATACCATCACACCGAAGATTAGATTTCAATATACGAACTAAGTGGACACAAACATTCAGACTGTATCACCTAAGGTGCCATCAGAATTATAAATTCTCTGGCCCTACTCTGTGGGGTGAAACTCAGCACCTGATTTTAACCCCCTCGGGTGATTCTGCTGCTGGCTGAAGTGGGGGGACTGAGAGAATTACAGTGTGTATTTCGGAAGATGACAAGAAAACAGAGATTTTTAAGTAGGAGTGAAAACAAAGTCTGTACAGCGATTACAAGACCCTCAAAGGTCGGATCTCACCCGCATCGCCTTGCTGACCTCAGCTACCACTTTCCTTCTCAGCCACACCCATATGCTCACTGTCCCTCAACATGCCAGGCACTCTGCCTCAAGGCTTTTGCAATGGACATTGCCCCTTTGCAGAAGGCTTTTGCCCCGTAGCTCCCTGTATTCCTTGGGTGTCTGCTGAAATGTCACTTCCACAGGAAGGTCTTCCCTAGCCATCCTGTTTTAAACTGCTCCCTCAATATACACAAACACACACTCTATTATCTTGAACCCCCCTCCCTGTTTTATTTTTCTCTATTGCACATATCAATACCTAATATGTTCTTGACTTGAGGGTTAATTATCTATCTTTCCCCTCCATTCCCCACTGGAATGCTACTTTTATGAAGGTAGTGGTTTTGTTCATTTCTGATGTATCCCCAGGCCCTAACAGTGCCTGGCAGAGAGGGAACACTCAGTAAATGCTTATTGAATGAATGAATCAATTAAAAAGGCCCCAGTCAAATAAATCCCATATTTTTCCATGTATAATGTACTCTTCTGGGACAAATTTTTCAAGGAAAAGGATGCACATTGTACATGGGCGGTATGGCCCAGGCTGCTGCCCCCACCCACCTGGGCCCACCAGACATAGGACATCAGTCTCAAAGGATCTGGGATCTGGTGGATGTGGTGTGGGCCCAAGTGGCCTCCGCTGAGTGCTGATGGGGGGTGGTGGTGGTGGAGCTGGTAAGGTGGGGTGAGGCCCAAGGGCCAGCCACACAGAGGGTACCCCAAGCCCTGCTCAGACCCCAAAGGCCTGCCTGACTGCCCGTGGGCCAAACAGCCTCAGCAGCTCCCACCCTCCTGGCCACAGCCCACAATGTGGCAGAGAGGGAAGGGCTCCTGAGAGAGCAGGAAGGGGCAGCCTTCACAGAGCAGGCAGGCTGCAAGAAGGTTGTGCAATCAGCACATTTATGGGGAGCATTAGCATCCCCCGATGTCTCTCTCCCAGTGAAGAACTGGTATTTTCCTGAAAGTCTAGGCAAAAAACATGAGTGCACATTACACGTGGCCAAAATATGGTACATGACCATAATTAATAAGAAAATATTCTCATGACCTGATTAATAAAGTTATTGGTGGTTGTTCTTAACTTAGGTTATAAGCTATGTTTGCTCACTGAGGTAGAGCCCATAAGGGCTACAGGAAGGGAAAATCCACATGTTTCCCCCACTTCCTTACCTGCTGTGGTTAGAGCCATGTGACAATGCTGACCAAGGGACTATGAATAGAAGAGATGTGTAGATGCCAGGCTCAGGCAGTCAATAAGAGGGTCAGTTCTGCTTCTCCCATCTCATGTGGCTATGACCACAGAGGCCTTATGAGGAGTCACAAGGTGGACACAGCCAGGATACCCATGTCACTGCATGGAGGGAAGCTTCTTACACTTTCTTTGAGGGAAAACTAAACTTTTGTTGTGATCGATCACCAAGATTGCTAGGCCTTTTTGTTATTGTATCAAATTCAGGAAAATTCAGTCTTCTGAGTCTTTCTATTATAAATAAATATTTGATATGTTTAAGGAAACTCCTGAACCTTCCTCACAAGTCACATCATCTGGACAATGATGTATGTGTAAATCAGAAAAACTGAAAGGAAGGTGTGAGGCTGGGTGCCGCAGCTCATACCTGTAATCCTAGCACTCTGGGAGGCTGAGGTGGGCTCCAGATTGCCTGAGCTCACAGGTTCAAGACCAGTCTGAACCAGAGTGAGACCTCATCTCTAAAAATAGCCAGGCGTTGTGGTGGGCACCTGTAGTCCCAGCTCCTTGAGAGGCTGAGGCAAGAGAATTGTTTGAGCCCAAGAGTTTGAGGTTGCTGTGAGCTGTGACACCATGACACTCTACTCAGGGCAACAAAGTAAGACTCTTTGTCTTACTTTGACAAAGACAAAAAGAAAAAAAGAAAGGAACATGTGAAAGTATATAGACAGGAAACACAATCTGCAAGTGTGGGCCATGGCATTGATACAGGTTGTCCATTTTTCTAGGCCTGAGCAGACTCAGGTCCAGACTCCTACCTGTAGGCCTAAAAAGGCCCTTCAAAGGCTGCATTCTCTGGACACAAACAAGCTCATAAAAAATCAACCTGACCAATATCTCAGCAGGGCTGTGTTTCCCAGAGCAGGGAACACACCCTACTGCCCCTCTGGGAGCAGAGAAGAATTCACTTGTAGCAAAGGCTGATTATGGGAATTTTAAAATTAACTTTTGCCTACACACTCCTGGCACCAAACAGTTGTGACATATTCCAGACATCCATTCATCTCCTCAAAACCCTCTGGCCACAAGATAGGAAAAGCAGTGCATAACCCCCTATATACTTATTGTGCTTTGAACCTCTTTAGAAAATAATTTAATTAATGGTCTTTAAAAGTCTTCAGCACACTTAAGATCCTCTCATGGAGGGGGATTCAATGCCACAGCACACTGGTCGAAAATCACCGCCCTAGATAGAAGGCCCAGAGAGGCCACTCACTAGGGTCCCCCCTCTGCTGCTGGAGGTTCTGTTCCACTCTTTCACTTATCTATGTATCTATCAATAAAATCTGTTCTTTCACTTATTCACATGGTCTGTGGATTCATTCTTCTAATCTCTGAGACCAGAGAGTTGGCAGAGAGACATTCTAGCTGTAGTATCTCTCCGTCATAGTTTGAATCTCAGCTCTCCCACTTACTGACTTTGAATGAGTGAATTAGCCCCTCTGGGCCTCAGTTTCCTTGGCTGTAAATAAGGACAATAATATTCGTTATCTCTGAGTGGCAGGGGGACTAGTAGTGTGATATGCAAAGTGCTACATCCAGTGCCTGGCACATAGCGATGGTTTGAAATTTCATAACCATGTGCCAGGTGGGAATCCATCCTTGGGGTGGGGGTGGGGGGATTTCACCTTGATATAAAAGAATATTTTGAATTAAAGGCCATTTGAGATTGAAAAGCACTGGAAGGGACTTTCCCTCTATCTGCATAAACTAGACTGACCTAATCAAAAGAACAATTGACTTCCCTTCCTCTCCCAGTTACCTCAGTATATTGTAAAAGAAAAAAGAGAGAGAGAGAGAGAGAGAGAGAGAAAAGAAAAAACAACACCACAATCAAGAATCCAACCAGATCTGGCCCAAGTCATTTTAAACACAAACCTGTCTCTCAGGTTAACTTACAAGTCAATCTATTCCCTGCCCCCTCCATCCTTTCATTCTCCCAGGTAACTGGTCATCCTCCCTAGCAATTATTTATTGCCCCCAAACAAAATTACTCTTCACTCCTCCTCTTCTCCTACCCTCCAAAAAGACAGGTGTAAAAATATCTAAACTTCATTGAGATACTGAGTAACCATTCTGTGAGTCTCCCTAAGCAGATGGTAAATAAACCTTTCTCTTATTAACCTGCCTTAGATGTGAGTTGATCTCTCAGTGAACTTTCAGGAGAAAGGGCAAGATTCTCCTCATCTTTACAGGTTCGATAAATGTTAGCTTTCATTATTACAGCTATGGAAAGACATTATCATAGTTATGAAAAGCCTCATTGAGTGGAGGCTTGAGGGATGTGAAGGCATAGCATATTCTCCTGGCCACGGGCTCCAGATACATCACTCCATACCTAGGGGCTTTCCTCTCAAGGGCTAAAGAAAGCAGGCTATTGACCTATGTGAATGGGGACAGGGAAGAGGGGAGCAGAGCCAGCCTTCTGTGCTGCGTCCTCCCACAGACAACGCTGATGGCCCATCAGGCTTACATGGGTCCTTAGAAATAACTAAATAAACCACAGTGGTGATAATAATAGTGTTAATGCTTAGTGTTCTCTGCGTGCCAGGCATGGTTCTAAGTGCTTTAAACTTAGAAACTCATTAGCTCCTCACAGCAACTCCAGGAGTGAGGCACTATTCTTATTTCCACTTTCACATGAGACACACAGAGAAATTAAGCAACTTACCCAGGGTCACACAGCTAGTGAGCAATGATGCTGGGAGTTGTACCCTGTAGTCTGACTGGTGGGGCACACCTGAGAAGGTCTCAGCCCTCAACACTCACTCATTTACTGACTTTGAGACTAGAACTTAACTTTTTGCTGTCCTGATTTTGCTGCCTCTCAGAGTGGTACTATGGTAATATGAATAATTAATTATTATTAGTTAATTAACTATTATTGGTTAATAGCCACACACGAGATAGTTGCAAAGGACCCATTGGGTTCATGTATGTAAAAACCATCTGCATGGATGGCCCAGAGTAGTCAATCAATGTACCTATTGTAATGATAGGGTCCCAGGTGGACACAGCCTGCACTTCCCCTCTGTCTAGAATAGGGTCTCAGCATGGTAGGATATTTAGGATATTTCTGCAGCTCAGGTAACCAAAGGCAGCCCCTTGTCAGTTCCCCAAGTTCATGGTCATAGTAAGCTCAGCTGCTGCAACCTTCTTAGGGCCTCCACCACCTGCCTACCAAGGCTTCTCTCTGTGGGTTAGGCCATGCTGACCTTCCATCAATGAGTATGAGAATGAAGGTGGTTAGAATTTAAGGATTCTCTCTTGTCTGCACATATGCCATATGCCTTGCGATGACTTGCTATTCAGGCTGAAGAAAATACTAAAGGCTTTTCTGAATCATCCTCAAGCACAAAAAAAGTTTCATGGAATCTTGGCCACCAAATCCATTTCATTGTTTTGATTCCAATTATTTGAAAAATCCATAATCCATAAATGACAGCAATGTGGTGAGGGGAAAGGGGAGGGGAGGGGAGGGTGATGAGAAGGATCCTCAGGTCCTTAAGTGGGAGACAGCCTTAAGTTCAGTTTCATCCTGTTAAAGGCCAAAGTTGCAACAGACTGTGTTTAAAGATCTAATTGGCTTAACTGGCATTTATTATCAATTTGTGAATCAGGCAGCATCTCATCTACAAAACAGAAAAGACGCTCTGTCAAGCTACGCAGAGTGGTGGGATTTGTAGGCAGAAAGGCCAGGGAAAAGCAGAAACAAGGAAAGCAGATTGGACATCTCTTTATAGGGTTATAGCAAAGGGGACTTTCCCATAATGTGGGTTCAGGCAGCCTGGACCCCTTTCTATTTGTTGTTATAAATCTCCTGAGTTTTGGAGAACTGGTTTTAAAGTTCAGTTTGATCTAGGATGAGCAAATTCCATTCTGGTTTGATCTGCCCTGTGAAGCACCCATGTGGGAGCTCAATCCCAAACAATAGCCTCCTATAAATTTTATTTAACCTGACCCTGAGGGAATATTAACCTGGATAGTACCCTAGCTCTGAGATACATTTCTCCTGCTTTTGGTTTTACCAGACAGAACAAAGAACAGCAGATCCAGGAACAATGGTTTAGCCAGTGAAGCAGCGTTCCCCAGGGAAATGGCGGTCTATGAAACAGTCATAATTTAGCAAATATTTTAGGTCCTTCAGAAATGTGTCTGTTTTCAGCCAAGCACCGTGGCTCACGCCTATAATCCTAGCACTCTGGGAGGTTCAGGTGGGAGGATCACTTGAGCTCAGGAGTTCAAGACCAGCCTGAGCAAGAGGGAGGCGTTGTGGTGGGCACCTGTAGTCTCAGCTACTCTGGATACTAAGCCAGGATGATCACTTGAGCCCAGGAGTTTAAAGTTGCTGTGAGCTGTGTATGATGAGCCTACTGCACTCTGGCCCAGGTGACAGAGTGACACAACGTCTCAAAAAACAAAACAAATATTCTTATCTCTCTCCACAGTACTTCCTGACCCTCCCCCGCCCCCATCATTTAAGTCTTCTTTTTCTCTCTCCCTTTATTCCTGGTATTTCTCTCACCTAACTCTTCCCTGCTATCCTCCTCTTCCTCCTCTCGTATCTGGTCTTCCATATGTGCCAAATAAGATGTCCATGTTTCCTGTTATTAATTTAATAACCAGATTAATTTATACCCCAAGTGGAATGACCAGATTTCACAGAACATATGATTCCCAGTTAAATGTGAATTTCAGATAAACAGCAAACAATATTCAAGATGCACTTATATTACCAAAAGGTTGGTACTTGAACCCAAGGTTGAATCAGTGAGATGGAAGAATGAGGACAAGTGATTTGAGGAAAAGGAAAGAGAAACTTATTAATTTAACAGAAATTGAGGAGGCTGGTAGACCAGCATCTCAAAAGACCACTGTCCAGTCTTTAAGCAGAAATACAAGGCTTTACCCAAAAGAGGATGGGAGTTTGGCAGTTGAGCTCAGATCTATGTGTCCAGGGCCACATGTCATGTCTGGGCTATTGTTTAACTATAATTGGTGGTTTACGTCCATCCACCTTATCTCAGTGAGATGCCTTGTCGAGCCTGTTCTGTTGAGCCATCGCCTATGGTATAAGATACTGGAAAACAAATAGAAGAGAACATTTCTCTGCCCCTTTGATTACTGATTTCAGGCAGGAATGCACGTTTTAATTCCCCAAAAGGGTGGGAGGCTTTAAAGAGAAAACCTGTAAAACATTTTGTTGTCTGCTTCACTTATACCAATAAATAAATAAATTCATTAATTAAATAAAATAATTGTCTACCTGAAATTTGAATTTCACTGGGCATCCTATATGTTGGACAGCCCTACCCCCACCCACCTCTAACTCAAGGATGAGTCAGTGGCTCTTGAAAAAGAATAAATATCCCATGCATGGGATATTTTGACAAACTTGGTGATACTCTTGGAATTTAAAAAAAAAAGTGATTAACCAACATTTCCTGCACGCTCCAGACAGCAGAGAGTTTTTGGTCTCTTGCTTTTTCCTGACTCCTATATCTTCAAGGACCCTTTCCCTGAAAGCAGCTTATCTTCTCAGGGTGCTCCCAAGCCCTGCCCCCACCGTGCCATCCCAGAGCACAGGGTGTGAGGGAAAGGGTTAATTCTGCAGATGGTGGAGGGGGGAGGGCATATAAATGATAAGATTTTTTTCTTTCATGATGACATATTTGTCTGGCATTTGCTATATTCTCAAACGGTTGGAGGATGGGGGCAGAAAACGCTCTCCCTCCTGAGGTGTTTCTGGCTCTGTCTGGGAGTGAAGCTCACAAGAGGTGTGACTGCAAACACTCCCTGGAGATCTCCCTGGCTGACAGCACCTTGCCCCAAGCCCAACTGCCTTCCTGTCTGCGGGTGTCTGAACAAACACAGCAAGCAGGTGAAGGTCACCAAGCTGCATGCGGCAGGCCCAGGGCCTTGGGCGAGGCCTGACTATCTTCCTCCACACTGAGGATGTTTCTCAGTGACTCCAGAGGCTGCTGGCGGGAGGACAGCTCCCCTCCCCCAGGCGCCGACTTGGCCTGCGGCCTGCATTGCTGCTTCCCAGTGATCTGATCCAGGCCCGGCTTTCTGCTCTCCCTCCAGAGGGCTGCCATCCTTATTGAATGTATTTCCAAGAAAGCAGTTGACAGGCTGGGCTGTGCTATTTCTGGAAATGTTCAATAGGCCATCTTCTGGCCGGGACACTGCTGATGGATAGTCTGAAGGGGAGATCGAGTGCTCAGCGCCATCTCAGCCCAGCCTATTCCCAGGTGCCTCTGAGAACAGCCGTCCCCAAATACCACGGGCTGTCAGCTGGCGGGGGCTGCGGGCCTCTGCGGAACTCGCTTCCTCCCTGGCAGGGCGGCTGCCAGCGGGCTTGCTGCTAAATGAAGACAGGCGCCCTATGACTATAAATTATAAAACACATCAGCTCCGGCTGATGCACTGCTTGTCCCGCAATAAACTCTGCAGCGGACACTTGGCTACTGCCAAAGGGCATTCTAGACAGCAGCTCTAACTCCAGTGGCAGTCACAGGAGAGCCACAGGAGAGAGGCCAAGCTTGTCGCTGGGCATACAAACACTTGGCAACTCCCAGGGGCTGGATCACCCTTGGCCGCTGAGCTCAGAGTGGACCAGGGCTCTGTAGCCTCCACACTGCTGACATGAGGGGCAGGATACTTTCTTGCCCAGGGCTGTCTGTTCACCGCAGGAGGTTTTGCGGCAATCCCTGAGTTCTACCCACTAGATGCCAATAGCACCCCCCACACACACACAGCTGTCACAACTAAAAACTCTGGGCTTCACCAAATGTCCCCTGAAAGGCAAAATCACCCTTGGTTGAGAACGACTGCTGTAAAATAGAGGAAGGGGGATGAGGCCCAGACTGATGCCAGAGAGAGGAAGATGCCAGCTCAGAATCTGGTCTCCAGGTGAGCTGTGAAGCTGGGCATGTCATAGAATCCAGGAGCCTCAGTTTCCTCATCTCTAAAATGGGAAGAAAGAAAAGGCCAAATCAAAGGAAAATGGAGATGAGGTGAGATAATGCAGATACTATACCTTGAGAGGCATTTAAGTCCCAGGTAAAATAGTAGATTAGTGCTTAAATTCAAGGCCATGGCTCCCTTTGAAAGAAGATAGCTGAGTGTTTACCAAATCTGCCCCCACCCCCCAAGACTCTTACAATATAACAAACAAAACCTTTAGCTAGCTTTTCTCTTTTTCTTTCTTCTGAATTCAAACAAGAATAAGTATGCTGCAACTGCCTGAGGTTAATGAACATGATTTCCCCTTGTCTTTCTTGAAAAAGGCTTTGAATTTCTTTGCTTGTAGTCAATCCCCTAGGAATTGTGTCCCTACCAATGAAAGAACAGAAAATAATACTTCTATTTCCTTAACAAAATCAGCATCTTTTTCTTTATAATGGTAACATAAACTGATAATGAGACACCATGGCCCTATATACCTACAAGACACTGTTGCTTTAAAGGCCTTTGCTGTCATATAATTCTCTGGCTACCTTTGCCCCCTCCAGCTTTCAAGGAACTGTAAAGAAATCTGTAAGGGCTAATATTTCTCCTGTTCGCACTGGCAGAAAAACACAAAGGAAACAGGTAACCTGGAGCCCCCTTGGAGGTAAAAAATAAAATAAAATAAAATAAAAATGAAGAGCTGAGTCCTTGAGGACAGGGCTACGTGTGTCCCCTCCAGTCTTGAGGACTTTGTCAAGTTCCAGGCAGCTGCAGCCCTTCTCTGCTACACAGGCTGTGTTCTTTTGAAAGATCCAAGGCCGCATTTTCATTGAGACACAGGACACTGTGATTAATCAAAGAAAACAAAAACAGCTTCGTTTTCCATAAAGGGCCCTTGGAAAGGCTTTTCTAGGAAAAACCTTGATCAATCTGTTCCTTCTATTTTCCCAAAGGGCTACGTGTATGGGGGGTTGGCAGGGTGGGGAGAGAACGGAGAGGTATCTATGGACGTTTATTCCTGAATAGACCCTTCCAGAAAAAGACTCCACTATGTTAACTTGTCCAAAGTACCAAGAGCGCCAGCCAGCTAACAGCAAGGGCTGGTGAAAGAACGCAAGAGAGAAAGAGAGCAAGAAAACCAGGATGCAAGGACGCAAGCCTCCTCTTTCTGAGGCCAAGTATCCCATCCCTGCCCTGACACAGCATGTTCACTCATTCCTACTGGATCATTCTGACCACACAGGGTTCTAGAAGGGGGGCTTAGGGAAGTGAAACTCTGGACCAAACAAAGGAATAGAGGTTTGAAGAAGGTAGACAGGCTCAGTTCTGTTGTGACACAGACTCTACCTGCCTGCCCCATTAGAATATAATCACAGACTAATTCTTATACTGGGGAAAGGCAGAGGCAGGGCTGAGACTGGGGTGAGACCAATGAGGCCCTGCCTGGGTGCAACATTTCAGGGTATCAAATAAACTTGGTAATAAATAATATTCTAATGCAATGTTTTTAAATGAAAATTATTGCCAAAAATACACAATGAACTAAATATTAAAATTTAAAATGCAGGATCTGGTTTCACAGGCATAGCATGCGATGTGATCTGTGCACACCTGACCTTGGCTTTGGAGGGTGTTTGTGAGGGACCTTGGTAAAGCAGGGTGGCTGAAGGAACCCTGCATTCAGAGACAAAAGAGTAGGAAACCTTGTGCATGTCTGTCTCTGGCCTCTCTGAACCCTGGTTTTCCTTTGCAAAGTGGACTTGGTACTGGTCCCTTCCACCCCATAGGACGTGTTAGAACCAAATTATCTTATTCATGAGAGCATTTGATAAACCATAGCCTATGGCATCCTTGCAATGTATAACAGCAGGAACAATAATACTGATAATTATAGTAGTGGGCAAAATAGGAAGATTCTGGGGAGACAGGGAAGAAACAGCAGGAGGGAGGAAAGGGGGTTGAGGATGAGTTGGGTGGCGCAAGGGACAGGCTGATTGGGGAAGTAGGAGGGCCCGGATTCCTGAATCTGACTGGCTTGAAATCTCTGCTCAGCTATTATATCTTGCAAACCTCAGCGTATTTCCAACCTCTGGGAACCTCAGTTTTCTCAGTCTTAAAATGGGGATAATTGACCACGTATGCACAATGTCTCGCCCCAGTCTGGAACCAGCTGGGTGTTAACTCCTTCTACCCCCAGCCCCTCCCACAGGTCCTTCCTTGCATACTCCAGCCCCCACCCCAAGCTTCTCCTGAGAAAAGAAAAGAGCAGGAAGGAGACAGAGAGGCAGAAAAGGCAGGGAAGAATATAAACCGAGGGGATGGGGGGAAGAGAGCAGAGAAAAGAAGGAGGGAGAAAAGGAAGAGGAACGTGGGACACAGATCCCGCCCTAGACCGAGAACACTCCTGGGGATGACTCAGTTCCAGTTTCCCTGGAAACGTCCGCATGAAAGAATCAAACTCAACAATGTATTTGCAATTTCTCTTGGCTGATGCATATAGCTCCGACTCACTCGCTTTACCTGCTGTGGAGTATTCTAGGACACACACACATTTATATAGCCATTCTCCTGAGGGTGGACATTTAAGTTGCCTAAAGAGGCTTCAGTTACGTTGGGACTGTTTTGTTTCTGGAGTTGGGTGGAATGTACAGAGGAGTTCTACAGGTCCCTTTCTTTCTTTGTCTGAAATAGTTGAGCTCACCTAGAACTCCTACGGATCCTGCCCAACTTCCAAGCCCTGCCCTTCAGTTTCAGGGAAGCTGGGAATTCTGGGAGTGGAGGGAGCATATCCACATGGAGGTGTGTGCCCTGCAAACCAGCCCCTCAGAGGGGATGGTTTGCTTAGAGGCTCTGCACACCTTGCCCGTGGCCTCCCAGACACACCCCCAGATCTCACCCTGACCTGGAAGCCAGAGAGCTGGGCCCCACAGGCAATTGCAGACCCGGTGGTGAAAATACATAAAAGCTTCAGACAAAAGATGTTTCAGTTTCTCCTTGAATGACTGAGCTCCTTTGAATGGAATCTCTGTACCTTCCCTAATGGAACAACCCTAATGGAACAAAGGGGGAGAGCTGGTTGTGAGATGGAGAGTCACAGAGGGTCCCCCAGGAAACTAATCTGTACATGTCCTCATTAAAGAACAGGAGAAAACAGAAGCGCCAAGAATCCAAAAGAATAAATATTCTGGAAACAATTCCTGTGTGTCTTTGGAATGTGTTTCTCCTCTGCTAGTAGATTTGTTTCTTAGAGATTGTTTGCTTTGGCTACAAAAACCAGTCTGCATTCCCCAGTACCCACCTGCTCAGTGGGAGTGGCTGTCTTCCCTCAGGCTGCTAGAAGGCCACTGGTCTGGCAAGCACAACCAGCCGGCTCTAACCCACAACTCAGGGCTGGGACTAGGGGCGGGAACTAGGGTGAGAGAAGGAGGGGCAAACATCTGAGGGGACACCCAAACACTCATTGGTATGTTAATAAAATATTAAAGAAAATAAAAAAAAATGCAAAAACTTCTATGATAAAATATTGGTTTTTAAAATAAAGCCAGGATCTGGCACAAGCCTGATTTCAGTGCGACCCGGAAGTGCTGGGATCAGAGAACTTGGGTTTGTGAATCCTGGCACCATCCCAGCAGGCCAAGGAAGAACATGTTTCCACTGCCCCACAAAATGCACCTACTTCACAGCAGGGTGGCAGGGCCCAGCCCAGGACCCAAGAACGGATCTGGGCTCTTCTCCCTACCCAAGTTGTCCCTCCCAGAAGGTGCCAGACTTTCTGCTAGAGGCTGTCTTATTCAGCTCCTGCAACTTTTCTTATTTTTCTCTTAAATTATTTGTCAACAATTAAAAATTAAGAGATTCTCATTTAAAAATCCCATTTTCTAGCCCATCTTTAAAAGTCCCTGCTAGGGCGGCGCCGATAGCACAGTGGTTACAGCGCCAACCACATGCACTGAGGGTAGTAGGTTTGAACCCAGCCTGGCCAGCTAAACATCAATGACAATTGCAAAAAAAAAAAAAAAAAAATAGCCAGGTGTTGTGGTGGGCTCGTGTAGTCCCAGCTACTGGGGAGGCTGAGGCAAAAGAATTGCTTAAGCCCAAAGGGTTTGAGGTTGCTGTGAGTTGTGACATTACAGCACTCTATAGAGAGCGACATAGTAAGACTCTGTCTCAAAAATAAAATAAAATAAAATAAAATAAAATAAAATAAAATAAAATAAAATAAAAGTCCCTGCTGATTCTGCATACCTCACCCTAAAAAGAATAATTTTTTAAAAAATCCAAATTTCCAGCTAGTCTGAAAAAAATTTATTTGGCAACTGATAACTAATAAAAATTCCTATTTATTAGTACTTAGTGCTAAGCACAGTGCTCAGTACTTCGTAAGATATTTTTTCTCTTTAAATCTACAAAGCTATGCTGTACTCACTCTCCCCATTCTACGGATGATAAATCTGAGGCTCAGAAAACTTAAATAACTTCTCCAGCATCACACTAATAATCACCTTGGCCAGATTCAAACCCAGGGGAATTTCACTCGAAAACCCATGCTGTCAAACTGTTGTATCTTGCACTGTCTTGGATAAACTCCTGGTTTTCAAAAGTGTTCCAAAAGCCTCAGTGAACTTGTATGGCATGAGGGACCAACCAGCTCCTGGTTCCCACCCCAGAAGATTGGCTAAGAGCAGTCAGAGCTGTTCTCTTTCTTCCTTTTCTTTATGTTTTTAACCATTTTATATATTCAAGTCCTATTCAAGATATCTTGGGGTGGGAGACATTTCACTGTTCAGAAACAAAAACAAACAAAGCCCTAAGCTCCAATGGTTTCCTTTCTTTTTTCTTTTTTTTGAGACAGAGCCTCAGTTTGTCCCCTCAGTAGAGTGCTGTAGCATCACAGCTCACAGCATCTCCTGGGCTTGAGGAATTCTCTTGCCTCAGCCTTCCAAGTAGCTGGGACTACAGGCACCTGCCTCAACACCTGGCTATTTTTTGGTTGTAGTTGTCATTGTTTGGCAGTCCCGTGCTGGATTCGAACCCACCAGCTTTGGTATATGTGGCTGGCGCCTTAGCGGGTTGAGCTATAGGTGCCAAGCCCAATGATCTCCTTTTAATCTCCTCTTTAAGATACTGTGATTTCCTGGCTCAGCAGGAATACCTTCTGCCCCCTTTCCTGACTTATAACTGTCTCTCCATGTTACGGCATCACTTCTGCTTGTGTCTCTGAGCAACTGCAGCCTGTGGGGGCCACAGCGCCCTTCTGCTAAGGGCAGACTGGGCCAACCCCAGGTGGGAAGGGCTGGAGTGGAAGGCAAGAAGCTAACAGCCACTGCTCCTGGTAGAAAGGACGTCCCCCTTCATGGGTCATTACGTACTTCAGTCCCATCATGATTGTCTGAACACGCTACATTCTTCAGGGTGGCTGCGGGGGTGGTACAACGCAGTGGCAAGAGCACATGGAGGGAGGTGAGCTGAGCTCTGTCACCCGCTTGGCACTGCATGACCTTGGACCTAGTGCATGACGTCTCCTTACATACTTCACCTGGTAGTCCTGGGGACACAGGGAGACTGATGTGACAGACATAAGGGAGCGTGTGAAAGATTGCTCTGTCTTAATGACTTACATAAGGTCTGACAAGTCAACCAACACGAAGTGAGAGCCTCCAGGCCCTCTTTGAAGGTAGGAGCACTGGAGTGATTTCCGCCTCGGAGCCAACTGCCATCCACGTGCCCCTGACTCCCAAATCCACAATCCACCTGGGTCTCTCTCTTGAGATTCTGACGCATGGTTCTTATTGAACAGCTCCCCCTATCTCCCATACTCAAAAATGGAACTCATCACCACCTCTCGGAAACCTGTTCCCACCATGGAGTTACGTGAGTAGGGAGTTGGCATTCTCGTCCATGCCTCCTAGAAGCCTAGAAGCCGTCCTTGACGGCTTGCCTCTCTCCTTCCATACAGTCTCCTAATCTCAAGTTTCTGTTAGTTCAATCTACCCCTTAGGAAGCTCTTGGATTTGTCTACTTCTCCCCAGCTCTAAGGGTGTCACATGGACCAGACCACTCCAATCTGTGGCCTGAATGACTGCAGTTACCACCTACTTGGTTACCCTGTGATTGTTTTCCCCACCCCAATCCCACAGCCCCGCTTTGCCTGCTCCAACTCACTGAACATTATCTCTCTGAAACGTATGTGCATAGAATGCTGATCTTGCTATAACACAAGTGTGGTCACCTTATCCTCATGCTTAAATCCCTTCCATAGTTAGGATAAAGTCCTAATGCTTTCACCCCTCCCCATCTATGAGCTGTCTCTGCTCTTAATACTTGAGCCAGACTGAATCTCTTTCAGTTAACATGCTCTGTTCTCTCATCCCCATCCCTTGCACATGTTTCTCCTTCTGCTGAGAACACACGTATACACCTTCAACTCCTTTTTATCCTCTGGGCCTAGCCCAGATGGCCCTTGAACCAGGAAGCTCTTACTGACCTTCCAAGACTGAGTTAGACACCCTCCTACCTCACAGTTCCCTGGGTGCCTGGAGGGCCTGGCTCCTTCTAGCTCTTGCCCTAATCCACCTGCTGTGATTCCTGTTGACTGGACTGCTTTTCCCTTCAGGCCATAAACTTGTGAAAGTTAACATGCAATTCTGTTTATATATGCACCCTCTGTACCACAGTCCCAGCCAGGTACACAGCTTTGACACTAAAGTGCTCAGACCACCAAAAGGATGAGTTGCCTTGTAGCAGAAACATTAGGAATCACTACCAGAAAAGAGGATGCTTGCTAAGGAAAGTATTTCAATCAGATGTGCAAATCAGACTGTGCTGTAATCCCATAGTACCAAGAACTATTAATACCTTGGCAATTTGCTAGCTTCTCTGTTCCCTAGAAGCTCTATTTTGGAATTTGCTTGTAGAAACGTGACACAAAGTCTCTTTTAAGAATTTTTTGAGTTTCACTTAATTTCTTCTTGCCAGTCTAATATGGCCTGAAGTCCTCATTTTAGGTTCTGTGTATTTTGTTGGGGCCATCCTTACTTCCACTCATTAGTGGCCCTGGAACTGAAATCTCCTATTGATGGAAATGTCTGGAAAAGGACTGTCATTAACAGTGTATCTCTATCTGGCATCAAGAGGTAGGAGAATTGTGGGACTTCTACTTTTCATTTTTAATTAATGTTTTTTGGACCTCCCGTTTGACCCCATTTCCAAACTATGGGCTTTGTGATCTCTGGATAATTGGTTGTGCTATTTCAATTATCATATTTCCCATGAAATATGATAAATTTTCAAAACATAGACAAATGACCAGACTCAAAATGCATTGAACCCTCCCTAGTCTGAGACTATAGGAAATGCAAAGATCTGGGTTCAAATTTTAACTTTGCCATTTATATACTGTGACCTTGGGCAAACTACCTAATTTCTTTGATCTTCAGCATTCTCTTCCGCAAAATAATGGCACCAAACTCATACCTTGCTCTTTGCCTTGAGGATCATAGGCATTGAATAAGTATTAATGTCCTTCCCAAACAGTTCTGCTATTAATTATACCCAATGGTCCCTTTGGAACCTCTGTGGACTGAAATGATTTTCTACAACAATAAATCTCCACTGTTAGCAGGAACAGTTGCCAGACAGTCTTGATGGTCATACTCACCCAAGCTGCTAAAGCTTTTTAAGATTCCTATTAAATGACACAATTGTTTGCTTCCTTTCCTCCAAAGTAGGACTCACATACTCTGCTCATAGTTGTGGTCATGGAGAGTACAAACTGAGTCCCTGACCTCTCTGAATACTTGAACTTGGGGTCCAGAATTCAGCCTGACCACTGTCAGGTGAAACAAAATGGTGCCAGGTAGAGGGAGTGACATGTCCAAGGATGGAGAGTTGATAAATTTTGAAGACACTGAGAAAAGAAAAAATCAAGAAGGATGATCATCTTAGCTGGGTGGTTGTAGATCTTATACCTTTAGATTTCCAAAGACTGGGGCCTTACTTTTGTCCAGGACCTTGGATCCTACAGAGATTTTTCATCCTTACAATGATCCTAAGAGGTTGGCAAATATTATTATGTCCATTTTTTGGAAGAAGAAACCAAGGAGAGTGTGCCCGGATCACACAGCTCATTATGTAGGATGGAGCTGTCACCTGGCCTGGGGCTTCCCATCCAAGCCCAGGGAGCAACTTTTTCCATCACATTTTCCAACCTCCTGGCCACTTAGGGAAAAGGGAAACTCCAATCTCTCTCAGAGGGAAGAGGGAGCATACTCTCCAGAAACCCTTCATGGTGCTACAGTGGAAAAAGCAACACACAGAGTCCTTAGGGAGGTCAGTTTCCTTACCTCTGCAAAGAACAGATAGTGATAAGTAATTCCAACTTACCTTGCATGTTTCCCTTGCTTTAAGGAGGATCTTTAGCTAGTTTAATGAATAACACAAATACCACCTGTGATATCAAAGAAATGCCTAAAAGATAAATCTGGAATTCATCCCAAGTTCAGCAGCAATTATGGTATCTTTGACCTGATGTGACCACCATGGCTGATTTTAAAAGTTGGGATTTTTTTTTTTTTTTTTGAGACAGAGTCTCACTATGTCACCCTCAGTTGAGTTCTGTGGCATCACAGCTCACAGCAACCTCCAACTCTTGGGCTTAAGCGATTCTCTTGCCTCAGCCTCCCAAGTAGTTGGGAGTACAGGTGCCTGCCACAATGCCCAGCAAAAGTTGAGATTTTTTTATTCATGGCTTTTTGGAAATAGGCTTTACTAAACTTCAGTTGACCCTTCCATGACTCAGTTTTCTCATATGAAAAACCCTAATGACAGTACCTCCTGTACAGGAACAAGGAATTTTTGGTTCCTTTTCCCATGCTATTCTTTGCCTCTTCCTAGCCTCCCTGTGGGAAGAAAAGTTGCTAATCCGATTGGTCAGAGTCTGGGCCCAGAAGCAGAACCTTCTGATCAGTGGGCAGAGACGCCATTCTCAGGAGCGGGCTCACTGCCTCTCCTGCTCTCTGCAGTAGGTGGACAAGTAGACACAGACTTCCCTCTCACCCACCACCTCCTCCACGAGAGGTCTGACAATTAAGTTCTCAAACTCATCCTAGAAAAAGTGCCACAACCTCGTTGCTGAATACTACTATGGTCACCAGATGGCCCAGGGAGATCACCTGAAAGGTGACTGTAGTGATAGTCCTCAATGAGGTTGTGGCACTTTTTCTAGGACGAGTTTGTAAACATAATCATCTGGCCTCTGTTAGTCGGGAAGCCATTTTTTCTGTCATTTTGTCATCTTCCCTCCAGGCATCTTTCCAGAGGGTACTAAGATCCCACAGCTTAGACTCAGGAAGAGATGGGAGGATCCGCTCAGACCTCAAGGCCTAATAAGCTACATGCTATTATTCAGTTTTAATTCAAATTTGCAGTGTGGGTTACTGGGTGGTGGTTCAATTAATAAGAGGCAGTATTTTGTTTCTAGACTTCTGTCCTCTGCCTATCTCTAGAGAACTGTCGTAGCCAGCCTCCCAGACAGTGCTCCATGAGCCCCCACTCCTGGTATTCACGATCTTCTGTCCTCCCCTCCTGTACTGTACCAGGGTTGATCTGTGTGACCCACAGAATACGGTGTAAGTGCTGGTATGTCACTTCTGAGGACTTCATGGCCTCTGTCTCCATTGCCTCTTGGATCAATTCTCTTGCCGAAAACCAGCTGCCTGCTGTGGAGAGGTCTGTGTGATTTCTTTCCTGGAACACACCCTCCTTGTCCTTATATGAGTCCTGGTCTGATTTGCTCCTTGAGGTCAGGTAGGGACTATTTCCTACTTGCCTTTGAATCCTCAGGGTTTATTAAATCAATAAGTGCTTACTGAGTACCGGAAACAAGGAAATTTTATATTCAGCTTATGTCAAAAGTTGTAGGGTTTGAAATTTTTTTCAGTAGAAAGCCAAATGTAGGGTGGCGCCTGTGGCTCAGTGGTTAGGGCACCAGCCCCGTATACCTAGGTTGGTGGGTTCAAACCTGACCCTGGCCGAACTGCAACAAAAAAAATAGCCAGGTGTTGTGGCAGGTGCCTGTAGTCCCAGCTGCTTAGGAAGCTGAGGCAGGAGAATTGCCTAAACCCAGGAGCTGGAGGTTGCTGTCAGCTGTGTGACACCATGGCACTCTACCAAGGACCATAAAGGGAGACTCTGTCTCTACAAAAAAAAAAAAAAAAAGGAAAAGAAAGCCAAATGTAGCAGTTTTCATTAAATGTTATAGATGCTTTAGATCGCTGAATAAGTTTTTGTGTAGAAATAAAAGACAACTCTAGGGATCTCTTGGACTTAAATAGGGGTCTCCATATTGTCTCCAGATTTCCTGTCATAATTTTAGTTCCAGCATGTACCATAGAGTGATCCTTTCTTCACAATGGAGAACCAGTTTTCCCTTCTTTGTCACATCTAATTAAATTATATTCAGTGTTAATCAAATTATGCTTAATTAGGATGAATATTTTGGTCCCAAAGACATTAATTCTGTTACTGTTGCTACTTCAGATCTAACTTTTTTTATTCAATTATACGGTTCCCTGACATTGGCAGATGTTATTTCCAAAGATTGAGTAGACTTCTAAGAAGCACAAGAATAAGTCTGATATTTTGTTTCCTAAATTTGGGCTCAAAATTGAGCTAACCTAGAGCCAAAGGCCCCAAGGAATCTGCTTCCTCCCTTTGTGGGTGTTTCTTCTCCTTCCCCCAAAGACAAAGCTGCTTTCAGAAATTGATCAGTTCAATTATACGTAGGTGTTGAAAAGTTCAAAGCTTTAACTCAGAAAAAAGGCCAAGTTTATTTTAAAGATGGTCAGGATAAAGACTGAGAGTTACTCAGCCAAGAAGGAAGAATTCAAAATCGATGTTATACTTACGATATCTCTGAAAAAAACCCTCTATATACAAAATTTTATATGGAAATTTAAGTATGGTACGGTGTATGTGGGTATGCATACATATATGCATGGGTTACACCTGTATATATTTTAAAATCATCCCCATCTTTGGTGTGGTCTATGGTTTTTTCCTATCTTCCTGGGATCACCTCCAAGGGTGCCGTTTTATCAGAGCACACAGTTCTATTTACCTAGTTTCTTAGGATTAGGGCCAGGGAAACATCATGCAATATATATTGGCTACAACACAAAGCTTCTCTACTTATATCCAAAGTCTGAATGGTTAGTGATACCAACAGCACCTTCTCTTCTGCACAAGCTGGTATCTGGGAGGGAGACAATTCTTTCAACAACCTTCATCCTCTCTGTTTTCGTAAATGATACTGGGATTTAGACGTGACAAACAAAAGGAAGATGAGAAAAACTATTTTCTTAGAAGCTACAGAAAACTGAACTTGTTTCTTCTTCTTTTTCTTTTTTGTTTTCTTTCTTTCTTTTTTTTTTTTTTTTTTGCTGAAGACACATAAAACAGGACATGTTTCTAAAAAGCTCTGACATAATCTATCAGCCACCATCTCTCTTGTGCTAAAAGAGATCAACCACAGAAATATTGGTGCTGCCAAAAAACAAATACCTCCCCCCTCAAAGTGCTGTCTAAGTTCTTTTTAATTTCTTCCTTGCCAGCATGACCTAGGCTTCCTGAAATCATCATCAGAAGACAAGATCTTTGTCGCTTTGGGGCAGGTGGCCAAAGGTGGTTTGATGAACTTTGGCACCTTCATGTGGTCACATGTATCAGCGGCTGATCATGTAGCTTACTTGGTTAAAAATGATAAAGATCTAAAGAAAAGTACACAAATAATGTCTAATGCTTTCTTGGAACTGGGAGTGGCCATTCTTAGATCCTTCCCCCTACTCCCAGCATCAAAGAAGAGTTGCTAAATACCCAATTCAGGGTTTGCCTAAGACCAAACTAGCCTAAACAAGCTGCCTCGTGAGATGTTTATCCCATTTCTGAGAAGGCAGCCTTTCTCTCAGTTTGCTTCTAACAAAAACAAATCCATTGAAACAAGCAGGGAGAAGGTACTTAATCAACAAAGGTGACTAGAAAAAACATGGCACATGTGGTTCAATGAGTAGGTCGCTGGTCCCACATACCGAGGGTGGTGGGTTCAAACCCAGCCCTGGCTAAATTGCAACAAAAAAATAGCCGGGCATTATGGCAGGTGCCTGTAGTCCCAGTTACTTGGGAGGTTGAGGCAAGAGAATCACCTAAACCCAGGAGTTGGAGGTTGCTGTGAGCTGTGACACCACTGCACTCTACCGAGGGTGATAAAGTGAGACTCTGTCTTCCAAAAAAAAAACAAAAACCACTGATTCTGAAAATAGGGGTTTCTGTCAAAGCAATGGGAGTAATTGAAAGGCATAAACAGATCTTTTGTGTTCCAAAGGACCCCTGAAGACTCCACCTGCTGACCGGTCTCAGCCTATTTGTGTAGTCAGCAAAGGCGTCTTCTTTAGAAGCATAGCTTGAGTTGTGGGGGTTGGGGTGTGTAGAGTTGGGGTTCAGATGCTCTTCTATTCTTACTCTCCAAAAGGGGCACCCTCCCAACCGTATTTCTAAAGTCACATTGTTTAGGTGATCCTGAAGGATGTTAGAAGAAGCAAAACGAAGCAGCAAGTTGCTGCGTTGTGTGGTCCACTCCTGGGCTTGCTCCCTGATGTTACGATGTAACTGTAACTCTAATTTCTCCTCCCAGTCTCTCAAGAGGCTCCAATTCCAGAACCAGAACCAGTGTAAGCATACCTGAATTTGAAGCCTTCCTTTGGGGTGTGGAAGTGACCCCTTTTGCTCATGGAGTTATAAAGAACATATAAACTCCATTAAGTTCTTCCCCTTACACTTAAGAAAGAAAAGGTAGTTAGTTCAAGATGGTGCCCTGAGCCAACAGGGCTCCTCCCTCCACATCCCAGTGCAATGTGATTCATGTAATATGACCAAGCCCTGGGCATTACGTAGAGAATGCCAGCTGAGGGGTAGCTGAAGAATTTCAGGGTGGTAGCAGACCGACAGGGATACCAGACAAACACACAGTCCATCACACGGAAGGAGGGGGCTGCTAGACAGATGATTCCCTAGCCTAAAACTTCATCAGGATAAGCCAGAGTCTGTCACAGTCATTACTGTTTCCCTCTGCATTGTGTAGCTGCTGGTATAGACTTGGTGTCCGAAAGTACTGTTCTATCTGACTATATTAATTTTCTCAAGAGAAAAACAAGTGCAAGGCCAGCAGGAGGAGGTAGACGGGGATGACTAGTGGGACCCTGGGCTGGGGAGTTGAAGTATTGCCAGGCCCTGCCCCTCCCTGCAGCCCGGTTACACACTGAGCAGCTTGCCATGGTGTTTGCCCCTAGGCATTCTAAGTAAAGTAGAGGATTGGTCAAGGGAGGCTTCTAGAATAAAAGTTGGAGCCAGAGAAAAAAGTACCCAATTACTATTGAATAATAATTATTCCATTATTATAATCAAATATATATATGTATGTGTATGTGTGTGTGTGTGTGTGTGTTTTAGGTTACATTGTTTTCATTTCTAAGATAAAGTTCAAGTTGTAGTTAAGCCCTTCACCCAAGGGGGTGTGCTGAACACCCTCATACTGTGCACGTTATAAGTGCCAATCACCTCCCTCCTCTCCCCTCTCCTTTGCTAGACTATACGTGCGTTTTTTTCTTTCATGCAGGTGTGTAGTCAATTATTATAATCAATAATTGATTAAGGAAAGGCAACTTGAAACAGGTATGAAATCCCCTAAAGCACTCTAAGGAGTAACTTTCCTTACTTGCTTATCTGAGGCCCCTCAGATAAGCCGCTGGCCTACCCCTCCTCCCCATAAACCATGCAGCACAACACGTCTCTTACAGTTGGTCACCACCAAGTACTATGGCAGATCTGGCAAGAGATGTTGGAGAGGACCCTAACTGATTGCTCAGGCAGGGATGCCTGTTTCCAAAGCAGACTGATTTATATTTGAAAATGAACAACCTAGGATCACCAGACCTTTGAATCAAGCTCCTAGCCTAAAATCTGAATAAACAGAAAACCGATCTTTGAGTAGAGAACAGCTAGAGAACAGCTGAAAGGAATGTTGAAAGACTTGTCTTTTTATTCAGTCTGAAAACTTCTGTACTGCAATTTTGCTTGTATCAGGACTGCCAGCTTCCTCTTCAATGCTGTCCACTGTCCTCTCCATTGTTTTTTTTTTTTTTTTTTTTTTTTTGATAAAGAGTTTAAATATGCCACGCGTGGTAAAGTGCCATGATGTCACAGCTCACAGCAACCTCAAACTCTTGGGCTTAAGCAATTCTCTTGCCTCAGCCTCCCAAGTAGCTGGGGCCATAGGCCTGCCACAACGCCTGGCTATTTTGTTATTGTTGTTGTTGCAGTTGTCATTGTTTAGCTGGCCCAGGCCGGGTTTGAACCTGCCACCCTCGGTGCATGTGGCCAGCGCCCTAACCACTGTGCTATGGGTGATGAGCCTATAATGCATCTTTTATCTGGGGATTTAAAGATTTTTTTCTTCCTTTGGTCTTCTGCTATTTGACAATGATATGCCTTTCTATTTCTTCTGTTTGAAGTTAATTGTGTTTCCTAGATTTATAAATTGATATTATTATACAAATTTGGAAAAGTTTCAGCCAAATCTCCTTAAATATTTTTCACTCCATTAATTCTCTCCTCTGATTCTGTCTGAATAACACATATGTTATGTTGCTTGATATTTCTCTTCAGTAACTGAGACTGTGTTTCTTTTCAAGTATTTCTCTGACTTTTGTTGACCTTCAAGGTCCTTGATCTTTTCTTCTGCCATTTAAAAATTGATGTTAAGCCCACCCAACATTTTTTCTGGTATTATAATTTTCAGTGTTGAGATTGTATTTGGAGTTGTGACTTCTGTTTGTTTTTAATCTTTCTGTCACTCTCTCTTTTTTAACATTTTTATATTTTTCCTTGAAATCTTCATGTCTCCACATACTATGTCCATCGTTTTTTGTAAATTCTATAACATATTATATTATAAAAATAATTATAAAACTTATTATATTAATAATATGTATTATTTTTAATTATTAATTTAATTTAATTATTTTTTAAAAAATTAATAATTTTTTTTGAGACAGAGTCTCACTAAGTTGCCCTTGGTAGAGTGCTATGGCATCACAGCTCACAGAAACCTCAAACTCTTGGGCTTAAGCTATTCTCTTGCCTTTGCCTCCCAAGTATCTGAGACTTTAGGCGCCTGCCACAACGCCCAGCTATTTTTTGTTGCAGTTGTCATTATTGTTTACCTGGCCCAGGCTGGGTTTGAACCTGCCAGCCTCGGTGTATGTGGCTAGTGCCATAACCACTGTGCTACAGGCACCGAGCCAATAATAATAATTTTAAAGTCCCTACATATGCTTTGTCTATGGGTACCCTTTTATTTTTCTGGGGTTCCCACCACCTTTATTACTGTCATATTTTTCTGTTTCTTTGCATGTCTTGTTATTTTGATTATATGCTAGACATTGTAGAAACTCTAAATTCTATTATCGTCCTTTGATGAGTAGTTTTTTTCTAACAGGCAGGTAAACTTCTTACGGGTTACCTCAGTCCTTTGCAGGCTTGTTTCTGGGCCTTGTTAAGTTAATCATATTTTATTTTTACCCTTAATTCTAGCTAGGATATAGCTCTTAGTCCTCGGATGTGATTATTATATCTACAACATTATGCTTCTGGCCTATTAATGGGAAGCAAGAGCTATTTATCAAACCCCTCTAATTTGGTGAGATTTGTCAACTTCAAACTCTCTCCAGTATCAGGCAGCTGCTAAAAACTCTGCTCAGCATTTTCAGCCTTCCAGCTGTTGTTTTCTGTTATGCTTTTTGGAGTCTTGCCCTGTACATTTGTGACGAAAGTACAGAGTCAGCCAAGGTTTTGAGAAGGTTTTATACATAAATGTGGCAGCTCCCCCTTTTCTCACTCTTACCCTTCTGGGATTCCCCCTTCCTCAATTTCCAGTTGCTCAGACAGCCCTCTTTTCCAGCCTCTACCTCTTTAGTTATAAGTCTGTGTTGTAAGGACTAGAGAATGTCTGTAGGGAAAAAACCAGTTAAATATGGATTACCAGTATATCACTTCTAGTTTGGGCCTGTTTGGGGTCCTTCTCTAGGGCCCAGAAAGGCACACACACATACACAGGTACACACGTAGAGTTTAGAATTATTATCAGTGGAAGGTTTAGTCTGATACAAACTTCTCTGCCATTACTTGAAGCTGGAAGCCTTTATAGTTTTAAACATAAATGAGGTCATACTATATAACATTTTGAAAACGTTGAACAACATATTTTAGATATCATTTTGTTTAAATAGATATTAATTGATCACATATCCCTTGACTCACATATGGTGTTCCAAGTATTCAACAATAAGGCTATAGAACAAGGATAACTTATAAATGGAGCTATTTGTTATTAATTAGACCTCCTACAATGTTCTTTGAAAGATACTAAATTAGTTGCTTGTGAATGCATCTCCTTATGAAGAATGGACCACAAGAGACTAGTTATATTTGGGTCTACAGCATCATGAATTGAAATAATTCTCTATAATTCACATTGTGGTTGTTTCCAGGTTTCTCCATTATAGGCAATGTTTCCATGAACATCTTTGTACATTAACTTTTCAGCCTTTCCTATAGAATTATTTGTAAGAGTTGAAATATTGAGTCAAAGTAAATCCACGTTTATAATTTATGTATATAATTACCAATTACTCTACAATAAATGCATACTCTCCAACAGTATGTATGTGGTATATGGAAGTGCCCACTTCCATAAAGGAAGTGCCCACTTCCTTTACATAAAATCTTTACAATTTTAACAACACCAAACATTAGTAATCTCTTAAATCTTTTCCATAAGCACACACACGCACATAGCATTTCATAAAAGGGAGCTTACCCAGCCTTCCTTTGCTGTTCTCTCAGGCTTCATTCTGAGATATCTTATATTTCCCCTTCTAATTTACCAACATTGTGGCTTGATCTTTGATTAGGATAATCAATTCTTTCTCCGGGAACCCTCTGAAAAACCAGTGGGATTCTATGTCCATGCATTTTCTTCTGCCATACTGATGAAATGTCATTCCCAGTTCAGTCCGGCCCAGGGCTTTATTCCTTAATGTTCTTCTACTATGAATGTTCACAATTTACCTTATTCCTTTCACATTCCCTTGTTTATTTTTGAAATTTACTGTATTCCCTAAACTATAAAATTGACAGTTTTATCTTTGTAAATTAAAGTCACTCCAATTTCAATTGAACTATATCCCTGAAACAATTGGTTCAAAGTACTTTGTCAATAATAAACGCTCAAATATGCCTCAACAATAACTGCTGTAACTTCTTTAACTTTCTTATTTTTAAAAAGTAATCATTTAAAGAGCAAATTACATAGTGGAACATTTTTTCCTCAGTAAAATATATATGAACGAATAGTCAAATACACTTTAATGATAGAAGATTAAGCACACATATTTTTCTATCCTTTCTCTGGATCCCCATTAACTAACATAAAGTGTTTTTCTTGAAGCCACAAACCCAAGAGGAAAAAGAGAATTAGAGAGGAAATGATAGCTATAAAATTCTGCAAGTTAGAGAGCAGAAGGAAGGAAGATCACTGATCTAGCTGATCCAGGACAGCTGTGTCCTAAGTGAGCAATCCAAGAAGAAACCCATTTTCAAAAATAAAACCACAAAGTCTCATGAATTAGAAGTAGCAGGGGTTTATGATTTTGGAGCAAAGAGAAAGACAGAAGTCTAAAGGGCAGCTGCACACCTCCACACACACCGCAATCCTCATCCTTATTCTTGGTAACCAGTGGCCAACCCTCCTTTACCTCAGAAAAAAATTGGAGTTTATACTCTGAAGAGAGTAAAATGAAAAGGTCTCTGAGGTATGGGACGCATGGCACAGTGAAGGGCAGTAATCATTTTGAAAACATAAGGATTAGATATTAAATATTGAGACCCCGGTGGCACTTGTGGCTCAGTGGGTAGGGTGCCAGCCCCAAATACTGAGGGTGGCGGGTTCAAACCCAGCCCTGGCCAAACTGCAACAAAAAAATGGCTGGGCGTTGTGGCGGGCGCCTGTAGTCCCAGCTGCTTGGGAGGCTGAAGCAAGAGAATCGTCTAAGCTCAGGAGCTGGAGGTTGCTGTGAGCTGTATGATGCCACGGCACTCTACCAAGGGTGATAAAGTGAGACTCTGTCTCTACAAAAATAAATAAATAAATAAAACTAAATAAATTAAGACCCCCCTCTATAATTCATGATCCTTTTCCATCACTAAATTCTCAGAAAACTATGCAGGATGTTAAAAGAGTCTTTTGTTTATTATTATTATTATTATTATTTTTAGAGACAGAGTCTCACTTTGTCACCCTTGGTAGAGTGCTATGGCATCACAGTTCACAGCAACCTCCAACTTCTGGGCTTATGCGATTCTCTTACCTCAGCCTCCCAAGTAGCTGGGACTGCAGGTGCCCGTCACAATGCCTGGTTATTTTTTCTTGCACTTTGTCCAGGGCTGGTTTGAACCCACCACCCTCAGTATATAGGGCCTGCACCCTAACCATTGAGCCACAGGCGCTGCCCCAAAAGAGTCATCTTTAAATCTGACAAGCCAAAAGAAAATACCTAAAAAGGGCAATATTAGGGTTATTCAATGAAACAGCCCAGCCTGAGAACCCTACAAATGATCTAAGGGTCTTCAATCTCCACCCACAACATAGAGTCCTGTTAAGTTTCCTAGTGCCCCAATTTTAAATATAAACAAACAGCCAGAGATCACCAGACATTTGAAGAAAGCCTCTAACATGAGAGACAGAGATTAGAAAGGAAAAGATTAAGGTCATTTGGAGAAAATAGAAAATTAGATAAGAAGTTGAAAACTACCAGAATGCTAAGAGATTGCATTTTAAACATGAGCAGTAGAATGCTATTTAAAAATGGAGAATTCATACAACAAAAAGTCTTTGAAATTAAAAATATCACAGCATAAATTAAAGGTCCAATAAAAAGTTTGGAAGAAAAACTCAATTAAATCTTCCAAACGGCAACAAAATGTCAGAAAATTAGATAAAGGGGGTAAGAAAATTTAAGAATAAAGTAGAAAGTCCAATGTTTAAACAGTATGAATGTTAAAAAGAGAGAAAGAAAACAGAAGAAACGAAATCACCAAAGAAATAATTCAAGAAAATTTCTCAGAACTGAAGGTCAGTGTCAGATAAAAAAGTCCCACCTGTGGCTCAATGGAGTAGGGCGCCAGCCCCATATGCCGGAGGTAGCGGGTTCAAACCCAGCCCCAGCCAAAAAAAAAAAAAAAAAAAGTCCCACCAAGTGTCCAGCAAAATGAATTGAATATATTAGTCAAAAGATATCATTGTGAAATTTAAGAATATTAAAGTCAAAGAAAAAACCCTAAAGCTTTTAGATGACAAATTGGATAGATTCTAATAAAGAATAACATCAATCTTTCAACAGTAATTCTATAAACTAGAAGCAATTCTGCAGAAAAATAAATTTTATGCAGTTTTATACCTAGCAAAGCTATCAGATATTTAAAGGTTTTTCCGGACACGTAAGTTCTCAAAAGCATATCCCCTATGCATCTTTCTTAGGATGCAACTGCAGGAACTGCTCCTCCAATATAAGAGAGTAAAACAAGAAAGAGAAAGACATTAGAATCCAGGATAAAGAGGATTTAACACAAGAGAGAAATTAAAGAAATCCCTAGCATGATGTTGACAGGAAATCTCCAGGATAACAGCTATGTAGCAGGTCCGCTTGCCTTGATTAGACCAAGTCAGAGGATTCCAAAAGGAATCTAAGATGAAATTGACAGAATGTTTAATACGTATAAACATTTTTGAGGGCTTCTGGGTGAATTAATAATAAATACATAAAAACTAAATAAATAGGATGAATAATAATTCCAACTGTATGAAGAAACAAATAGTTCAATGTTTATATTGTCATATGAATATTGATCTGATTCTAAAGAAATTGATGACTCAGCAATTCCACTTCTAGGCATGTATCCAAGAGAATTAAAAACATATGTCCACATAAAAACTTGTAGTACACAAATGTTTATGGCAGTATTATTCATAAAAGCCAGAGAGTAGAAACTACCCAAATGTCCATCGATTGTTGAGCAGACAAACTGTGGCAAATCTGTAAAATAGAACATGATTATCCAGCTATAAATAGAAATGAAATACTGATGAACTCTGAAAACATTCTAAGTGAAAGGAGCCAAATACAAAAGGCCACAGGTTGTGTGATTCTACCATATGAAATGGCCAGAATAGGCAAACCCATAGAGACAGTAAGTAGACTACTGGCTTTAGGATTTGGGGGGAGGAGGAACAAGGAGTAGCTACTAACATGTATGGGGTGATGAAAATGTTCTAAAATTAGGTAGTGGTGATAGCTGCATAATCATGAATATACTTAAAAAATCGCTGCATTGCACATTTTTAAGTTTTTTTCTTTTCTTTCTCTCTTTCTCTCTTTCTCTCTTTCTCTCTTTCTTTCTTTCTTTCCTTCTTTGAGACAGAGTCTCAAACTGTTGCCCTGGGTAGAGTGCCATGGTGTCACAGCTCACAGCAGCCTCCAACTCTTGGGCTTACACGATTCTCTTTCCTCAGCTTCCCAAGTAGCTGGGACTACAGGCACCCACCACAATACCCGGCTATTTTTTTTTTTTTTTTTTTTGGTTGCAGGTGTCATTGTTGTTTAGCAGGCCTGGGCTGGGCTCGAACCCACCACCTTCGGTGTATGTGTGGCCAGTGCCCTGATGACTGAGCTACAGGCACTGCCCTGCATTGTACATTTTTAAAAAGGTGACTTTTATGGTACATCAATTATATCTCAATGTAGTTGTCATCAGTAAAAGGGGTGGCATTTGAAGAGGTCTGAAGGTGAACACCAAATAAAACAGCTAAATAAATGAAAAGTAACGTCCTTGGCAGAGTTTGAAATGATGTTCTCTGTTATCAGTGTTTTAAGACTATTTGGCTCTTTATAGGATTATTTTACTTCAACAAAAGTAAAAATTAAAAAACAAATGACCAAAGACCAGGAAGGAAAGACCTGGCAGTTCCTGCCAATGTCCTACTGACTCTGGATTTCATGAGGTCTGGGCTGTATGAGTTGGTCTCAGCCCGACTGTTGCCCCTTTGGTGCAGCACTTCCTACATTGACATCCCAATGTGTTCACTTTACTTGACAGCAATCGATTAAACCACATTGAGCCAGATGCTGTTTGTATCTTCTGACCATGGTTCCCTTATTGCCTTGCACAACACCAAGCACACTGGTTAAAATACTTTTTTGAGTTAATGAGTAAACGAAACAACACTCTTAAACTAAATCCCATAGGCAAACTAGAGGTAAATGATAATAATGCTATTAATAATATTATCATACCTCTCCTTAGAATATCAGGGTTCTGGGATGCAGGGCTCATGACAGTGTACACTGCCTGAGTAGGGTGAAGAGCTAGGGTGCCATAAATATGAAACAAGGGGATTTAAGTTTAGGTCCATTTGCTCATTACACAAAGATCCAATTGTTGAGATAATAAGGATCAGAAGAAAGGAATTTTTAATGTAACAGAGGTCTTGGCAGGAGAACAGAAGAGGCTGCCTCAGATCTGTCTTTCTGACCAAGGGAGATAATAGGTTTGGGCAGATCTGGTATAACCAACAAGGGGCTACAGGCATTGGGGCAGGTTGGGGTGGGAGGGGGTGCGAATCAGCAGGAAGTCTGCCCAGGAACCTCCAGACTCTCAGCTCCTTTATCTTGCAGAAAATCCACCATTTCTGGGAAACAACTCAAAAGGTCAGGGAGTTAGTTAAGGGAGAGGATTATAAAGGGGTCATTGAAACTTATTCAGTGGGAGCCTGGTTTCAGAAATGGCACTTCATTGTCAGCACAGCAGATTTGGTACATTACACCTACAGTCAAGTCTCCAGGTCACAAACTGTTGTGTATCACACCAACCCTTCTCCCCTGTTTCCACAGTCATTGAGTGACATACTCTTTGACAGCCTTCACCCTGTCATCTCTGGCTTTAGCTCATGGAGCCAAGAGGTATTACTGAGAGGTGGTGTCTTGGAGAAAAAGACCCAAAGCCAAATAAACCATCCAGCTAAGCCACCAAAATAGGACAAATGGATGAGGGGAATCCAGAATCCAGACCTTAGGCAGCAAGGCAGAGACTGGGGAACCAGGACATCCCTACAGGAGTCCTGCGGTGAGATTAGACCCCCTTTTATATGTTGTCACAGCTTGCTGACGTTCTTCCTTCTTATTACTTACTTACTGTAGCTTTTAACTTTTCACTATTATTAGCCCTATGAGGATGTGATCTGTTTGGTTTGCTCACTATGGTATCACTTGCCAGTGCCTAGCACAGAGGAGGCACTAAAAAATATCATTTGTTGAATGAATAAATTAACAAGGGAAGATCAAGAAAGTTTGAGGTGGTAAATGAGATGTAGACTCTGCAGAAATTTCCTAAGCTTAAATAAGAAAGGAAACTGTGGTGACTCGATGTGGGATACTGATGGGGTTCAGGACAAACCACCCCAAAACATGACTGTAGGATACCAGAATATGCCTCCCCAAATGTGCCTAAGGATTATTTTGTGTTGATTGTTTTGGGAAACAGCAGACACAGCAGAAGTTCTGAAACAGAGTAGAAGTTACTCTTTTATAAGATAAATGGTTATCTATAAAGGAAATCACTTTTTGAGGGTGTCTTCCTGTTACCAAAAGTTTGGCACTTGTTCCTAAGGCTGCATTGGAAGAAAGAGAACAAGTAGTTTGAGGAGAGGGAAGGGGAGTTTATTAATTTTCTGGAAAATGAAGAGGATGGAGACTCTCATCTTGAAGTGCCATTGTCCTGCCTATATGCAGAATTACAGAGCTTTTAAGGTGGGGGAGGGTGTTCAGTTTTAAGCTGTATCTGTCTAACTGTAGTTGATGGTCCAGATTAACCCATCTCCAGCCTCTGCTGTGGGACCCATTTCCTACCCTGAAGTTAATAGCCTCAGGGTGCAGGTTTTAGTTCTGAAAAATGGTGAGGGGGATTTAAAGAGATAGACAACATTTTTACCCTTTTTTATGCCATCCCCTCTGTTACATCCCTCTCTGAACCAAGAAGAAACAACAACTTCACTAGAAACTCTTCAATGGGGAAGGGATCTTCAGTCCGTCTAACAAACTTTGCTCTTGGCTACTGTGCTTTTCCCGGCCATCTCAACGTGACAGGGCAGACTCACACACTTGTCTTTCTTTGTTTCAGGAAAACATGGTATGTAAACCTGAATTAAAAGCAACATTTTTAGGCTTTGCTCACTTCTCCTCCCCCCAGGATCTCCCATATATACATGGCATAAAACTTCTGTTTGTTTTTCTCTGGTTAATCAATCCTTTGTCAATCCCAATTAAGAACTACAAAAGGGTAGAAAGAAAAGTATTTCTCTAGTTTGTTTTTCTTCCCCGTGTTAGTTTGGTTTTGTGTTGCCACAAAGGAATACCCAAGTCTGGGTATTTTTAAAGAAAAGAGGTTTAGCCCAGTGTGGTGGCTCAAGACTGTAGTCCCAGCACTTGGGAGGCCAAAACGGAAGGCCAAACAGACCCCAGTTGGCACTCTCTTTCCTCCTCCCCTTCAGTACCACCTTCAGCATGTAGGCCTTGCAGAAATGGGCTGTTAAACAAACTTAACCCAGAGTTACAGCAGACCCTTGTAAAACCTCATTCCTATCCAGGATTCCCCTGGTAACTAACCAACCCCCAATCCTGTAGCTCTAACTTCGCTACACCTTAAGGATTCCATTCCTCTCCCCCACCCCAACTTAAAAAAAGGTACAAAACCTCCCTTCCTTTGACACGTGGGTGTGAGAAATGTGAGGTGTGAAAACCCTTCTCAGTCAGCTAGCCAGTAAAGGACCCCCACCCTAATTTGAACTCAGTGTGCTGGTCTTTTCTCTATAATTCCACTCACGTTGAGTACAGCCGAAGTGGGTGGATTGCTTGAGCTCATGGGTTCAAGACCAGCCTGAGCCAGAGGGAGACCTTGTCTCTAAAAATAGCCAGGCATTGTGGCAGGCACCTGTAGTCCCAGCTACTCGGGAGGCTGAGGCAAGAGAATCACTT
>CAUYPK010028833.1:0-24922 GCA_963574355.1 Loris lydekkerianus
AGGCTCCCCAAAATCATGTGTCTTGCTGTATTGTGACATTTGCTTCAATTGCCTGGGGAGTCCTCCTCATAAAATATTCCCCAAGGCCTATTCCTTTAAGAGTTTTCCCTGCACTTTCATCTTTCAGCCCATGTTTAGAATTGGCAGGTGCCCAGAGAGGTAAGTGGCATTCAGAATTGTCTCACCTTTCTGCGGTTCTCTTTTCTCTGGGATCTGTGCATCCCAACTTCTGGATGCTGTGGGTTCTCTCCAGTGCCCTCAAACAAGTGAAGTTTCGTTTGTTTGTTTTGAATTTTACTTGGCTTTTCTTATGGTGGGGAGGATATTGTTAAGTAGACACTATTCCCTTCTTGCACCCGCACGTGGCTTCTTCTCCTTACTCTGAGGTCAGTTTTATTAAATCTGGAGGGAGATAGTGGATGATAAGAGCCTAGAACGGACATAGGCTTTCCTTGAGCAGCCTCTATTTCTCCTTCTCCCTCTGATTATTTTCTTATTACTATTATCTGGAATGCCACCTTCTCTAGACTCTTATCATAAAACCCCATTCAGGCTCAGCTAAAGCTAAACACTGTGACACTGGTGCTTGGGGATAGAAAAGGTTTAACTGATTTGGCTAAAGGAAAGAAGACAGGAGAGAAAATCTGCCTTGTCACAGAGGTGCAGAAGCAAGATCTCACGCAGGCAAAACGGGGCATGTCTGTGTTGTGTTCAGTCTCAGAGATAACGCTGAGTAACCAGACTTCCGGGCACCAGCGGCTGGTTCCAACTTTTTCAGGGGCATTCATTTCTTCTGCAAAACAAACGCATGATTCTTCTGGTGACCTGGTAGTTACCTCTTCCTGCTTGACAAAGGAACAGCAGCGCACGGCAGTTAATAACTCTGGGAGAACAAGGCGTGCTGGGCAGGAAGCAAGCAGTTAACATGTGCAAACCAGCAGCCTAGTCCAATTTTACTTTATTTTAGTCACTGAATTATCCTGCAGTACTGAAATCTCAAGGGCCCCAGTACACTCTCAGTTCATGTGATTTTGGGAGGCTGACCAGTCCTGGGGGCCTGATGGTTGGAGGTAGGCGGGTAGCTCCAGCAGGCATGTGGTCCAGAGCAGCCCCGGTGTGCCTGCCTTCTCTCCCATCAAGAGCTTGGTTGGGGGAAAGATGTAGGGCCCAAGTCAACCCCTCAATAGTCAGTGTGGTGGCTCGTACCTGTAATCCTAGCACTCTGGGTGGTTAAGGCAGTGTTATGCCCAGGAGTCTCTCAAAGACCACACCACCAGACAAGTCAACTTTAAAGAGGAGTCCTTTTATTGAAGAGCTGCCTGACTGCCTCAGTGTCCCAACAAGAGGTTTCTGAGAGCAGCCCCGAGTTGTCTGTGGCAACTCAGGCAAATAGTGCAAAACTTTTGCAGGGGGCAAGCAAGCATTATTACAAAGGCGAAAATAGCAGTTAAAGGGGGGAATCACGGGGATAAGGCGGTTAGTCATTTTACACAATGCTATAATCATGAGCGTGATTAGTGATTTTTCTTCCTTACAAAATAGGTACAAACCACCATGTTGTAGAGGGGAAACGCAGGGAGGGGAACTTACAGGTGAACGTCATAAAGAACAGTTACACAATGGGAGAGCAAACGAGAGGAACTAGTTTTGAAGGTAAAAGGGAGTAAATAGTAAAATGGAGTTGAGCTTGTTTTTTTTAACATTTCAATATCATATACGATTGGTATGAAGATCACCTTAATATAATCATGAGGGATGTTGTTACGAGGGTAGTTAGTGACTTTCTACACAATACTACTAATTCTACAGTTCTAACCAGGTACATTTAAAATACTATGTAATGGGTGGGGGGGAGGGGGCAAGTGGAATCAGTTTTGTTTTGTTTTTTAAAGCAATGAAATGTAACAAAACAACAGAATGGAGTCAGGCCTGCTTTACCTCTCCCCCTGATTCTCAGGAATAAGAGTTACAACAAAATGGAGTCAGGCCTGCTTTTTTGTCACCCTAACAGCGGGAGGATCACTTGAGCTTTGGAGTTCGAGACCAGCCTGAGCAAGAGCTAGATCCCATCTCTACTAAAAAAATAGAAAAAATTAGCAGGGCATTGTGGTGGGTACCTGTAGTCCCAGCTACTCAGGAGGCTGACGCAGTATATTTTCTTTAAACAGGAGCTTGTTTTTTCTGTTATATTGGCTGACGCCTTGGGCAAAAATTTGAGAATCTTTCTAAAAAAAAAAAAAAAAAAAAAAAAAAAGAAAGAAAGAAAGAAAAGAAAAGAAAAGAAAAGAAGTAAATCAGTACTGGCATGGGAAAGAGGGACATTTCCACTGACGGTGCTCAGCTGGGAGAAGTAAGGCTACCTGCTCTTGGCCTTTTGGCCTTTGCATCTGTAGCACCTACAAAGGGAGCAGAGGCGGCACAGGGAGCACAGGGCGCAGAGGGGGCACAGAGGGCAGAGGGGGCAGAGGAGGCACAGGGAGTAGAGGGGGAAGAGGGAGCAGAACGCTTCAATTGAAACAATAACCAGGACAATATTGTTTCACCCTCTGAATCCAGACATACTTGAAGCTAGAGTGACTTCCAAAATTTTATAATATGTAAGTAAATTAATTCTTTTTCTTCTCAAGACACTTAGCTAAAATAGGCCTGAGCACATGTAGACCACGGTGGGTATGAGGGAGAGGAGCCCGGAGCAGTGACATCTCAGGAACAGTTGAGAGAACTGGGAGACTTCATTGGCTGCGTAGGAAGCATGTGGCAGAAAGAAGCCACCAAGATAAATTTGAATGGTTTGTGTTGCTTTTAACCAAATGAAAGATACATCTGATGAAGAAACCGCCTTTCCTTTTACATATATAATCCACATGTAAAGACGGTTAAAGATAAACTATTCATATAACAATATAATCTAGAAATGTGTGGTTGCTTCTCAAGAGCACAGTTTTTCCTTTAGTTACTCTTAGGTAAACATTTTTGATGGGTTATGTATCTGAAGTTAGGAAAAGTCATTCGTGGGATTTTCAGAGTGCTTCACAGTTTTCAAATCACCTTGGAATCCCTCATTTAACCCTTACAAAGACGGTGCAGTAGGAGGGTAGTGATCACCCTTCCCCCTTTACCATTGTGGGTATTGGAGCACAGAGACAGTAAGATAATTAAGGAAATAGAGAAAACAACTCAGAGGCTGGTGTGAAACCCAAATTTCCTAGTCCATATATCCTCAGATTTTCCATTCCTAGTAATTTTACTTACTAGGATATAATAAATGACATCACAGGTGGCATTTCCAAGAACAGCATCAGATTTCTTTCTAAGCACTACAAACTGTATTTAATTAAGTCAAACACATAACAGTCTTGGATAACTCGCCGAACTTGAGTCCTGATGTGAACCTGAGTGCTTGTTGTGGGTCATACCCACTGTCGGGTGTCTCAGATATCCCTGCAGTTCTGAAAGGTAGAAATGGGGAGAGAACTCTGGCTCAAAGAGGGAGGGTCCTGTAAATCAGGAAGTGTCACTTTAGAAGGCTTAACATTTGCTTGTTAGAGATATAATTCTGATACCCTCTTATCTCCCAGTTTCTAGGAAACCCAAGTTGTTACAACTCTCATTGGAGGAAATTTATAATGAATCTCAGGAAAGAGAAGGGCTGGATGCATGTCAGATATAGGATATGAGTCAGCTCCACAGCCAGTTGAGTAAATATGAGTTATTTTGTGTGTGTGTGTGTGTGTGTGTGTGTGTGTATGTGTGTGTGTGAGAGAGAGAGAGTAAATATATATAGTCTTGGCCAAGGAAAAAAACATAAATAAAGTACATTGACAAAGAACAATCTAATGAACAGTTAGACAAAACTCAGCATGTGGTCTGCATAACAAAAACACCAGCATATGTGGAATTAGTCTTCCCAAATAGTCAGAGATCCAATTTTCAAGTACTAAAAAAATGAGGCTTGATTTCAATAATACTGGGTAATCTTATGCCCTTTCAAATTTGAATTCCTCTGTGGGAATGAAGGAAATGTTGAGACTATTGCAAAGACATTTGGAACACAGAAGAAAGGCCTTGCTTCGTGTAAGTGTCTGGTTTGATGTTTTGTTGCTCTGTGTAATGTTGTTTATAGTGTGTGGTTTCAGAGCCAAATTTAATATTGAATTTTGTTCAATTCATGTAGTTAGACTCAATTCCAGCTTCCAAATGAAACTAAATATCTGACTTTCTTTAAATGTATTGATTCTGGATTCATGAGCTTGTGTTGAAATGTGATCACATATTCTCCAATTTCTAAATAACCCCCTTTATCTTTTCCTTTTCTCTGCTAAGAAATCTGTGGTGTATTGTTTCTTCACTTCTTCTTAAACTAGTATTTAGGAGAAGAAATGTAATCATGGCTCTTTTACTTCACCTGAGAAAAAAGGAAATAAAAAGCACATCTGACAAATCAATATTATTCCAAATAAAAAGAAAAAAAAAAAGAAAAATTTCCAGAAATGCATCCACTCTTGAAGAAGGGCAGATCAATGTTATATCTGAAAAAGGCCTTGAGATCTGTCTAGTGTCCCACATTTCCTTTAGAATTCTAGAAGGGGGAAAGGTGGAAATGGGAAGAGGACTCTGTCAAAGGGAGGGGGTTCTACAAATGGGTAAGTGTCAAGTTGTGTTTTAAACACAGAAAAGGGCCTTGTGTTGTGAAAGTCTGTGCTTTAATGCCTGTTGCTTTGTGAGATGTTGTTAATAGTTTATATTATATATTATATGGTGGGAAGAGGGGCAGAAAAAGAATTGCTTTCTTATCACCAAATCTCTTACACAATTTCTATTTCCTACTTCACCTGAAACTGGGTGTTTGAGGGAGGAGATGGAAGGATGAAGCAACATGGAAAGGTCACGCTGGTGGGGACAAGAGGGCAAGAAGAAAGCACGTGGTGCTTTTTAGAATACAGAGCACCTGCTTAGAAATAGGAGCTTCCCACTGAGATTGCCAGAAAGATGGGCGCTCAAGCTCTCTCCTACCAGGGTTGTGAAAATAAAACGTTTTTCTCTTATACCAAGTACAACATGTCCTGAAACATGCTGGGTACTGTACTAATACTGCTCAGTAGTAAACACTTGCCTGAAACTTTAGACCAGTGTTTTTATTTATTTATTTATTTTTTGAGACAGAGTCTCACTATGTCTCCCTCGGTAGAGTGCCACAGTATCATAGCTCACAGTAATCTCAAACTCCTGAGTGCAAGTGATCCTCTTGCCTCAGTCTCCTGGGCCTGCAGGTGCATGCCACCAGCCTGGCTAATTTTTCTATTTTTTTTTTTTGTAGAGATAATGATCTTACTCTTGTTCACACCAGTCTCCTGAGCTCAAACAATCCTCCCATGTTAGCCTGCTACACTGCAAGTGATGTAGGTCCCCTTCACCTAGGACTGAACAAAAACTCCATTTTCTGGGCCCAAGCAGGTTCATAAACCAGTTTGAATCAAGTTCCATCTAAGCCACCTCTCCTGGAAAAGAGTGACACACTCTAAAACAGACCACATTCCTACACAATGGCGGTTTTAAAATTAGCTTCTGCCCACAGGTCTCTGGTGCCAATGATTGTGACATATTTTAGACATATATTGCATCTCCCCAAACCTCCCTGCCCACAGGGAAAGAGAAGCTGCATATAACCCCCTAGACAGAGAGTACAAATGGGCTGCCCCTAGGGATGTCCCTCTGTTGTGCTAGAAGCTTTGCTTTTTCCTTTCTCTTTTCTAAAAATAAAATCTGTCCTGTTGCTTACTCATGGTGGTCCATGAATTCATTTCCTATAATTCAAAGGACACCAAGAACCTGGCAGAGAAATTCTGATACCACTAGAATTACAGGTGTACCTGATCATGTTTTAAATTTTGATTGAGTCAAACTGGCTGTTTTTTCGTGTGTGTGTGTGTGTGTGTGTGTGTGTGTAAGACTTCCTGACTCCATGGAGTTGATTTCTTAGATATTATTATGACACTTTTTGTTACTGTGACATTGTGATTTTTTTTTAGAGAGTCTCACTCTGTTGCCCTGGAAAGAGTGCTATGGAATCATAGCTCACAACAACCACAAACTCTTGGGCTTGAGCAATCCTTTTGCCCCAACCTCCCAGATAGCTGAGACATATTTGCATGTCACTATGCCTGGCTAGTTTTTCTATTTTTAGTAGAGACCAGGGGTCCTGCTCTTGCTCAGGCTGGTCTTTTTTTTTTTAAAGACAGAGTCTTAAGTCTTTGGGTATAGTGCTGTGGCATCACAGCTCACAGCAACCTCAAACTCTTGGGCTTGAGTGATTCTATTGTCTCAGCCTCCCAAATAGCTGGGACTATAGGCACCCACCACAACACCTGGCTATTTTTTTTTTTTTTTTTTTTTTTTTTTTTGTTAATGTTTTTGCCCTTGTTGTTTTATCTGGCCCAGGCCAGGTTTTAATCTGCCAGCCTCAGTATATGTGGCTGACGCCCTACCCACTGAGCTATGGGTGCCACTTCAGGCTGGTCTTGAACTCCTGAGCTCACACAATCTACCTGCCTCAGCCTCCCAGAGTGCTAGGATTATAGGCGTGACCCACTGTACCTAGCCAACATTGTAATTTATAATAAGAAATATATATTTTGGTCTTCATCCTCATTTTCTGGCACCCAGCTCCTAAAACCCTTGGAGTCTTTGAAGTGATAAGGTTTCTTTTTTGTATGCTAATGAGGTGGCTGCTGGCTGGGGACTCCTGAGTAGCTTCAAAAGGGGGACTGGTTGTCTGGAGAACCAACCAAGTGATTTCAAGGTTGTAATCTTCAGCCCCATACCCTGACCTCTGGGGAGGGGAGAGGGGATGAAGATAGACTAGATCACCAATGGCCAGTGATTTAATCAACCATACCAACACAATGAAGCCTCCCTAAAAAACCCAAAAGGGTAGAGTTCAGAGAGCTCCTGGGTTGGTGAACAAGAATTGCACCCAAGTGCAAGAAGCTAGTGAACCCACCTTTGTGGGGACAGAGCTTCTGTGTTCAGAGACCTTTCTAGACCTTATCCTATGCATTGCTTCATCTGATTGTTTATTTCTATTCTTTAAAATACTTTTACTATCCATCAACAACAGTAAATACACTGTTTTCCTGGCTTCTGTGAGCTGTTTTAGTAAATTATCAAACCTGAAAAAGGAGTCATGGAACCTCCAAGTCATATAGTGTAGAAATGAGAGAAAACTTCCCGGGTACTCTAAAAGTTTGCTGAAAGATCAACCCACAACTAAGGAAGAGTAATAAGAAAAAGGATTTATTTACCATGAGCATGGGGAGCAATCACAGAGTGATAGCCCAATTTTCCAGTGGAGTTTAGATATTTTATACATGCCTTTTAGATGAGGGGGATTGAGGTATATAAGGCAATGAATAGTTGCTAGGGAGGTTGCTAGGGAGGATCAGTGTATGGAGAGAAATAGATTGACTTGTAAATTAACTTGGAGACAGGTATTTACTAGTTATGTGATTTGGGCCAGCTACTTTAATGCCTGCAGTATATTGAGAACATTGGAGGCAGAAGGAAGTTAACTGTCCTCTTTATTCTCTCATATTCTATTAGACTTACAGTTTCACACTTAAGTCTTTAATCCATCTGGAAGTTCACTTTTTTTCATGTATTATGATGCAGCAACCCATTTTTGTTTTTCAGCATAGTACTGCAAGTCCTAGCCAGAGCAATTAGGAAAGAGAAAGAAAGAAAAGGGATCATAATCAGAAAGGAAGAAATAAAAATTGTCTTCATTTGCTGATGACATGATCTTACATATAGAAAACACTAAAGACTCCACCAGAAACTATTAATATTAGAAATGGTAAACAAATTCAGTAAAGTTTCAGGGTACAAAATCAACATCAGCAGCATTTCTATACTACTAAACTACCCCAAAGGGAAATTAAGAAAACCATCTAACTTACAATAGCAACAAAATAGTTAGGTGTAAATTTAACCAAGGAGGTAAAAGACCTACTGCAAACTATAAAACATTGCTGAAGAAAAAGAAAACACAAAAAAATAGAAAGACATTCTGTGTTCATGGATTGGAAGAGTTAATATTGTTAAAATGCATATACTGCCCCAAGTGATTAAGATTCAATGCAATCTCTATCAAAATTCTAAAGTCATTTTTACAGAATTAGGCAAAAACAATTCTTAAATTTGTATGAACTAAAAAGACCCTAGATAGCCAAAATAATCTTGACTAAAAAGAACAAAGCTATAGGTACTAAGCTCCCTTACTTAAAAACATATCATGAAGTGATTATGATCAAAATAGCATGATACTGTCATAAAAACACATTAACAATTGAAACAGAATAGAAAGCCCAGAAACAAACCCAAATATTCATGGTCAATTGATTTTTGACAACAGTGCCAAGAACACATAATTGAGGAAAGGACAGTCTTTTCAACAAAAGGTGTTGGGAAAACTGAATATCCATACACAGTAGAAGGAAATGGACCCTTATGTCACACCATATACAAAAATCAACTCAAAATGGTTTAAAGACTTAAACTGTAAAGCAACTAGAAGAAAACATAGGTGAAAAGTGCCATGATATTATGATCTGGAAAGCACAGGAATTAAAAGCAAAAATGGACATGGGACGCATCAGTTTATAAAGCTTCTGTACAGCAAAGAAAACAATTAACCAAGTGAAGAGACAGCCCACAGAATGAGAGAAAATATTTGCAAACCGGGTATCTGATAAGATGTTAATTTCAAAATACTTAAGGAACATCAATTCAACAGTAAGAAAACAAATACTCAATATAAACATAGTTAAAGGGGGCGGCACCTGTGATTCAAGGGAGTAGGGCACTAGCCCCATATGCTGGAGGTAGCGGGTTCAAACTCAGCCCCGGCCAAAAACTGCAAAAAAAAAAAAAAAAAAAAAAAAAAAAAGTTAAAGAAAGTGAACAGACTTTTCTCAAAGGAAAACATACAAATGGCCAACATGTGCATGACAGAATGTTCAACATGATCAATCATTAGAAAAATGCAAATTAAAACCACAAAGAGATCGCATCTCACACCTGTGCAATAGCTTTGATCAAAAAGACGTAAGATAAATGTTAGCAAGGATATGAAAAAAATGAAAGTGGGAAACTTATACATTGTTGTTTGGGCTATAAATTAGTACAGCCATTATAGAAAATAGTATGGAAGATCCTCTGAAAATTAACATAGACTTACCATATGATCCCCTAATCCCACTTCTGGGTATATATCCAAAGCTGAAATCAATGTGGGATTGAGGGAGGTCTGCATTCCCATGTTCATTATGGCATTATTCCCAGTTATGGAATCAACTTCAGTGTTCATCAAGAAATGTTCACTGTTCCATAAAGAAATGTGGTACATGACAATGGAGCATTAAAAAGGGGAAAAATCCTTTCATTTGTGACAATCTAAATGAACGTAGGTTCAAGTGATCCTCCTGCCATAGTCTCCAGAGTGACTAGGACTACAGGTGCCCACCACAACACCCAGCTAATTTTTCTACTTTTAGTAGAGATGGGATCTCACTCTTGCTCTGGCTGGTCCACAACTCCTGTGCTCAAGCAACTCACCCACCTTGGGCTTCCAAAGTGTATCACTATACCCACTAGAGTTATAAACATTTTAAAAGCAATTGTCTTTGGGGTCCTCTTAGAATTTGAAAGCTTTCTCTTTTTTGCAGTTTTTGACTAGGGCTGGGCTTGAACCCCCCACCTCCGGCGTATGGGGCCAGTGCTCTACTCCTTTGAGCCACAGGCACCGCCCAAATTTGAAAGTTTAATTAAAGAAGTTTAAGATACTGTTAGTCTTAAAGAATTAGTTTTATAGTGTTTGATTTAATGAGAGTTCTGGATTACATTGGCACTGAGTATGTTGAAGGGAATTGCAGAAACACTTCTCTCAGCCAGGATTTAGCTGCTTACAAAAGTGAAATTTCAATAAAATAGATGAAAAGTGGCAGGTAGGGAATCTCGAGTCAATGGCTGCTGAACAAAGAGGACTAATTTGGCTCCCTTTTCTAGATGGCGTTAGGAGCATGTCCTGGTGTGTCTTGTTGCCTTATACTGAGGGTCAGGTGGTGGTGAGATGTACATAGGAAGCAGTCGTGAGAGAAGGGCAAGGGAGTGGATTTTGCTTCATCTCTACTGTCAATGACGGCATCTGTACTCATGCTTGAAGTTTACTCTACCCTGTTTACTCTTACATCAACTCTTTGTCTTATTTCTTTTAATAGAATGCATACTTAGGTTATGTTTTTTCTTTCAATATGTAAGCAAATCCATTGGTTGAATGTACGCATTAACCTATAACCTGCTACAACCTGAGTTATAACAGAAGGATATTAGAATGAATCTGAAGAACATGACGTGGAATCCTGATGAATCAATTGCTTACAGACTCATAGCAAAACCCTATCAGTGAGTGGTAAGTAACAATTAAGCTGCATCTGCATCATGATGAGTTGTATAATTATTTTATTATATATTACAATGTAATAATGATACATGTAGAAATAAAGTACACAATAAATGTGATATGCTTGAATCATTCTGAAACCATCACCCTCGCCCCCACAGTCCATGGAAAAATTGTCTTCCATGAAACTGGTTCCTGGCACCAGAAAGGTTGGGGACTGCTGGATGGAGATAGTGGGATAGTGGACATACCAAGTTCACGGAGCTGTGAGATTTGAGTGAGTTAGCATAAACATTGAAACTAGTCAGGGTCTGTTATCTGGGAAGTGCTCAGTGTAAAGCCATTACCTTTAATGATTTTGCTGAAAGCATGATAAAGTGGGGTTTCCAGTCCCATTACAGCTTCCAAAGTTCTTCTTCTTTGGGTATGAGCAACTAGGGAGAAGAATTTGGGAGCCAATGAGCTTTAGTACTGAGATGTGCTTAGGAGACATAGTCATTGTTGTCGAGTTTGGTAATCATGGTAGAGAATGGTTCACTTCTTAGAATAAGTAACTAGTAGCTCCAAGGCCCTAAAAAACTGACCATTATACTTGCATATATCATGACACCCAATATCAGATATGTATGCTCCCCAGTGCACCAGCTGTTTGCTACAATCCTTCTGAACCCCCAGAGCAAACTGAATTTGCTATGTGGTATACTGATATCCCTAGAAAGAAAGTAACTGAGTTATAACAGAAGGAATGCCTAAATGAGTAAATAAACTAAAATAAAATAAGATCTTTCTCTTGGTACATCAAAATAAATAAATAAATAAATAAATAAATAAATAAAAGACCCACCATTACTAGTAGACCCTGACTTCCACAATGCTTGTCTAATTATATGCAACTAAACATCTTGAGTGTGGTCATTTCTACCTAATGCAGTATATTACCTAGGCTAGTGAGTTATAGAAAGCCCTATGTGTAGCACAGAGCCTGACACACAGTGAGGTGTTCAGTGCACACTCACAGCCATTGAATACCTTCAGTTCTTTTCCTTAGTTCTGAGTTAGAGCTCTGAGAGCATACATACCCTGATGTAGTTAGCAAATCCAGAAACAGCTATAATTTCTACTAACATTTGTTAAGTTTATGTGTAAGCTCTGTAATGGGCACTCATAATTTTATTTAATCCTTGTGCTAGTCTTTAAGGAAAATATTATATTATTCCTGTTTTTTTCAGATGCAGAACCTGAGTCTTAAGAGACAAAGTGACTTATTAACAGCAGCTAAGTTTTCACAGTGTGTGGAATGTGGCAGCCCTTAGCTGCTATCTGGTTAGGGCCATGCCTTGCCCTGTGGCAACCCTTAGCTGTTATCTGGATAGGGACCTTGCCTTCCATGATTTTAGGGAACTAAACTCTGTATATTCAGTTGTCCCCAAGATCCTGCCTTGAAAACAAACATATTGTTTGGATCCATTCTTATACTTAGGCTGCTCATTTTAGGAACTAAATGTTTGTGCTCCCCCCAAATTTACATGTTAAAGGCTCCCTCTCACCACCATGTGGCTGTATTTGGAGATGGGGCTTCTACGGAAGGCATAAAGTTAAATGATGTGACGAGGGTAGAGCTCTGATTCAATGGATTGTCCTTATAAGAAGAGAAACCAGACAGCTCACTCTCTCTTTCTCCACCATGGAAGGACAAAGTGAGAAGGCAGCTGTCTATAAGCCAGGAGGAGAGCCCTCACCAGAACCAAACCTCTTGATTTTGGACTTCCTAGTTTCCAGGAAGGAAGCTAAATGAGAAAATTAATTTCTGTTGTTTCAGCCACAAATTTTGTATTTGTTGGTTTGTTATGATAGCCAGGACAAACTAAGGCAAACATCATAGGTGTGAATGTTTGGACGTGCTCTTGCACATTGGTAAACAGAAGTCAGGTGTGCAAAAAAAGTAAACATGTATTGTTCTTTCTTCTTATTTTTAACATATAATTATTTACTTATTTGCTGTGGACAATCACACTAATACTATATTTTAATTTCCATAAGAATTGATCACAAATTTAAAACATTTTTAAAATTCTAATTGACTTTTATATGTTCAAATGACAAGGTTTTTATATCAAAGGAATAAAAAATAGTTTAGAAAAAATGTGTAAAATAGTATGCATTATATATGAATACATATGTACATGTATCTATGGAGGGTGCCAAAATGTATACACATTTTAAGAAAGCAAAATACTGCATTAAAATCATAATACTCAGTATATATCACTAGCAAAAGATGAATACAAATCACATCGAGCACCTCTTGTAATTGCAGAAGTCAAATGTGACTTGAGTATTACAATTTTAATACAGTTTTTTCCTTTCTTAAAATGTGTACACTTTTCTTGGCACATGCTGTAAAGAGAAAATATTGATGAATATATATAAATACAATATGATTTCATTTGGGAATGCTATAAATATTTTCTTTGCTTTTGCTTATATTACTTTTTATTTTTTTGAGACAGATTCTTAAGCTGTAGTCCTCGGTAGAGTGCTGTGGCGTGACTGCTCACAGCAAACTCAAACTCTTGGGCTTAAGCGATCCTCTTGCCTCAGCCTCCCAAGTAGCGGGGACTACAGGTGCCCACCACAATGCCCGGTTATTTTTTGGTTATAGTTGTCATTGTTGTTTGGCAGGCCCAGGCTGGGTTCGAACCTGCCAGCTCTGGTGTATGTGGCTGGTGCCTTAGCCACTTGAGCTACAAGCGCCAGGCCTATATTACTTTTTAAAATATTTTTATCTTTGAAATATGTAAAATAGACAATAAAAGTCACTAACAAAACACAAGGCAAGTATATTATTATGGTTGGGTGAAGTATGTATCTTCTTTAAGGAAAAGAGTTGTCAATGAATGTTTAGAGGTATAAGAAGTAACAAATCCACTTTGTCCTTTTATCCAGGTGATCTATGGTATTAATTCTCTCTCTGTAAGTATCTCTCTCTATATATATACACACGTCCCAGAACAAAATAACTGAGAATTTCCATAAAAGGAAATGCTTCCTAGGTAAATACACTGCTTGGCATAGATCTAAATAAGCTATGTCCAGATTGCCTTTGTCTTTTATTTGGGGGACTGAGGTGCCCTCACATTTTGCTCTTCTGACAGATGTTATAGCACAATTTTAGTTTTGTGAAATCACTCTCCATGGAATTATTAAAATGATGTGCTAAGAGAAAAAGCAGTGGATTTGGAGTCAGCAGACCCGGATTCGACTCAGTTACCAGCTGTGTCATTGAAAAAGTCATCTAAGCTCTTAGAGCCTCAGTCTTCTCATCAGTAAAATTGGGATAACAATTCTGTGTTCTTTACATGGTTTTCATCAGCATCAAATCAAATGAAATAATATGTGCAAAGTTTTGTGGCCCAGAGCACCCTATGCAAATGCTATCATGATCCTAAAGATGACTATTGTAATTGAAGCTATATGAATTATGGAAATGTACTATAAGTTGTGGCCCTGAAAATGTCAGCTTACTGCTATAGTCCTAGTTATATGCCCCACATCCTTTTACATATTCTTAATTTCTGCTCTGATCTTGGTTAAAGGATATCAGTGTAGGTACTTTGGATTTCTAGCAGACAGTAGAACCTGAGGTTCAAGAATAGTAGTCTAAACAGGATATAATTTTGCGTTTTCTGACTTTCTTTCATTTGATATTTATCATAAAACAAAGCTACGATCTAATGGAGGGAGGAAGATGGCCAATCATACAATAGAAAATGAATATATAATAACAGGTCAGTAATAGATATGTGAGAGAGCAATTCATGGGATAAGTGCTCCGGAGAAAAATAAGGCATAAGGGAGAGGTGCTGGGTCAGATGTCTAGGCAGCGGAGTCCCAGATGGAGATTAAAGTGCAGGAAGGTTATTGAAAGTGCTCCTAGGAAGGAAGCAGGAGTGGGTAGACGAAGAAGCTGGGTTATGAAGCAGACACAACAGGGTCTCTACTGACTGCTGGGGCACTGGAAAGCTGGAATGGGCTTTGGTTTGCCTTGAGTTAGAGCACGAGGGCCAAGGCCATCTAATAAGACCAGAAATTGGATGCAAGTTGCCTCCTGGGTAGGAGGCTGTGACCTTGTGAGGTGATTTTCTTCTGCCGAGGGCAATTCCCAGAGAGAGCTGAGAGCGGTGAGCTTCCAAACAGTGGCGCTGTGCTCATTACAGGGGTGTGTGTGTGTGTGTGTGTGCTTGTATGTTGGGGAGGTTGCTTTGTTAAAAGAGTAATCAAGGGAGCCTCTCTCAAATTTCTTTGGGAGTCTGTGTGAAAGATGTGAAGGAGAAACCAAATTTCCATGCTCGTCTACGGCTTTCCCACTCATGTTTATCATGGTTAGTAGTATGGAGTCATAGTAATAACAAAATATCATTTTTGTCATGTAGCCACAAGCTTTAGTTTTAGAAACTGATGTAAATATCTTTCATGAAATCTTACTAGACCATTACTTAATTAGTCCAGTGAATGTTGATAAGTGCCCACTGTATGCCTGTTACTATGCTAGATTGATGGCTGCAATGGTGAAAAGGATGAATAAGTTCCTGAATTCAAAAGTGTCCAGCTGGGGAGACTGACAAATAAAACAGGCAATTAAAAAGACAGCGTAAAAAGATCCATTGTAGTTAAGCCAGAGAAGGAAGAAAAAGGTTTTCTGACAAGGAAACCGGAGGATGAGTAAGTGGGCAAGGGCAGATGAGGGGGCTTCCTTTCATCGAGGCAGGATGGAGTATGTGTGGAACAGAGGGGGGGAAGATAGTGGAGGGAAGTGGCTCTGCACAGGAAGGCCAAGGTTTGTTCACTGACCTTTTACGTTATCAGATGGAGTTTGATCCATGAGGATCAATAAAAATCAGCCTCTTATGTATATAACACACATTTCCATGGTAACTCAGTTGTAGGAGACGTTCTCATTGCTAAGGATGGGCTCACAGGACAGGGATAAATGTACAGCTTGCCTGAAGGAGTGAGCTGGCATCTCTGATGAGAGCTGGCTGCAAGCATGGCGGTGACAACAAGGGAGTTTTGAAAGATCTGGCTTTCAACACCCAGCATTGGGAGAGATCAACTCCTCCATCGTCACAGATCCTGAGCTAAGGAGTTGCTTCAGTGCTTGAAATCCATCTCTTCCACCCTCTCTGGCTCCCTCCATGCTGCGAAGATGTCACAGGACCCTCCACATGAAGAAGATGTCACAGGATTCCCCACATAAAGAAGATGTCACAGGACACCCCACATAAACAGATTCCGCTCTACCTAATCTTTAAATACACCTTTTTGCAACACTGTTCCAAGAACAGTCAGATGTAAATAGTGACATCAGCACCGTCAGGAAAGTGGAAACACCACTGGCTTCCCCATTTCCTTTAATAGCCCTTGACTCAGGGGTGATACTTTAAAAATATAAAAATGTTATAGTGTATTTTTAAAAGTCAGCTTGTGAAGGTTGCCTGGCTAGCTGGATTTGTTGGGCATGAGACTCTTAACCGTCAGCTTGCTTTGGTCCCTATAAAACTGTGTTTGTTTTTCATGTTTACAGCCTTTTTAATGTTAGAATATAAAAATATTATATTTAAATGTGCAACTCTTTTGATGGTCACTTCCAAAACAGGCTGAAAATCAGAGTGAGGAAAATGAAATAAAACTCTCAGTTGTGGTCCATCATAGACACTGGAGATCCTCGCACCTGTCGCTAACAGCAATGGTGAAACGGTGAATGAGTATCTCGTCTAAAATTCCTTCCTTCTTCTACATCTTCATTCATTTCTGAAAAGTATTAGTTAATCAAAGTATGTCTTGAGACCTCGGGGCATATTGTACCAAGAGAAAACAAAGTTAAGTTATTGAAAATGGTATCTGTATATCTATCTGTGCTCTTTCCTTTATACTTTCTGCAGTAATCTTTATTTTTATTTTTTTGCAGTTTTTGACCAGGGCTGGGTTTGAACCCACCACCTCTGGCATATGGGGCCAGTGCCTTACTCCTTTGAGCCACAGGTGCCACCCAGCTGCTATAATCTTTAAATGCTTTTCATTGCAGGAAGAAAACCATCTTTGCTGATCCTTAGCTGAGGCTTACTTTTTTCTCAAGGTGGAAAATGTTTGGAGGTATCCAGAATTACTCTTGGAGAGTGGGAGAGCTACAACATTGCAATGAAAGGCATCTTGCAAGAGCCTGAGTCACCTCCCCCTGCATTTTTTTAACCTGAGTTAGGAGCAAAGAACACTCATTTGCATGCTCTCTAGAAGGACAGAAAGAGTTCCAATGAAATAAATAGCTCACAGAAAGGTCATAGCATTTCAGTGCTAAATTATATTGAATATTACCCCTCCCTTATATTATAAATGAGAAAATTAAGACCCAGAATAAGATCAGGATTTCACAACGGCCACTATGATGTTAGAGAAGTTTTGAAACACATGGGTAGTTTTTTCGCATACATGGGCTGATTAGTCCTCAGCTGGCGACGTCAGGGGGATCTGCAAATTTCTAGAGCTCCCTGTGCAGGCTTTTCCTCTCAGGCCCTCTGGCCTGCAAACTCCATCCACGTAGGGCTTTCCCTGGACCCAGTGTTGCCTCCGTCTCTTAGGGAGACCCTACAGCAGGGCCTGGAGAAGCTCCAGGCTGTAAACTGGCCAATGGAGTTCACCTCCCTGTTAACTAAAAAAAGTTTATACTTTGGCAAAAGGAGAGTTTTCTTTCTTATAAAGGGTAGTAACCTGCCGGGCCGCCATTCCAAGAAGGCGGGAAGCAGAGCCCCAGTCACAGGCACACGTGCTTCAAAGAAGACGTGAAAGGCAACAGGATTTTGTGTTGAGTGGTGGTTACAGATACACAATTAGAATATTTGAAAGCAATTGAATATTAACAACATACAATTAGAATATTTGAAAGCAATTTGAATATTTAAGAAGGGAAATTCTGTGCATGTAATTGTGCTTATTTCTGCCATCCCATTAGGACTGAAAACTCAGGCGTTTATATTTTTTTTGAGGCAGAATCTTGCTCTGCCTACTGGTGAAAGTGTAGTGGCCTCATCATAGCCCACTGCAGCCTCAAACTCCAGGGCTCAAGCGATTCTCCTGCCTCAGCCTCCCAAAGTGTTAGGATTACAGACCTGGGCCACCATCCCTGGTCTGGGATCTCACTTTTAAGGTGTTTCTGGCACCCTCCCCCCCCCCCCCCCGACAAGAGGGGTCCCGTCAGTTAGCAGAGGGTTTAGGATTTTATTAATATTTTCAGTTCATACCCCTTTTGGTTGTTTCCCTCTCTCAGCTGTCACTATTCTGTGTTGCCTATATCCAGTATTTGGGAATCATCATTTCATGTATTTTGTTTTTTACCAGCGAGTAAATTACCTGAATGGCCATGTCATGCAGGGCGCTGCTGGTCAGGCCCTAACAAGGCTGGATGAGCCTACGTGCAACATCTGGAGATTGTTTATTCACTTCCAGGGCCTGCTGTCGTAGATAAATTGGGGAACTGGATTCCATGGTACAGACAAGGACCCAGAGCGCTCTGTGTACCCAGGGAATTGTTGATTAACTATACATTTAGTCCAGAATAAAAATGCTTTGATGATATAACTGCTTTAAGATGGGAAGATGTTGTGTGACCTTGTAACCTATGAGGGGGAATCTGTCCAACACATACCATGCTGAGTAATAGCATTGCTGATGTTTACTCTTACTGCAAGAATCAAAAGTAACAAAGGGAAAGGGGAGGGCAAAGCAGTTCCTTGAGGAGATATCCTCCCTGTTTTCCAGAATTGCTGGCTTTTCTGTAAATAAAAGTGAAAACTGTTGATCTTTCCTCCACTTCTCCGCTGATTGGCTAGGATGACAGGTGGATGGACTCCTTGGTCCACACCATATATTTGCTCCACGTTTTTTCGTGAAGGAGGGTGACTCTGGTCTTTGTTGCTGCGTCTGCTCTCTGGCTGTTTTCCATCGAGGCAGCCCAGTTCACTTTCTCCTTCTACTTTATTGACTTTTGCTCTTTATTATTTCCTTTCTTCTGCTTCCTTCTGTTTATTCTGTTGTTCTTTTTCTAAGTTCATATTTAGATAACTAGCTTTTAATCTTTCTAAACCATGTATTGCATGTTTTAAAGTTGTCCCTTTCTGTTGCTTTATGTTAGGCTATTCATTAAGTTCATCCAATTTTTGAATTCTGATTACTTTCTAGAAAACTTTTTTTGTGTCATGTGTTGGTCCTCTTTATTTTGAAAATGCTTAAGCTACAAATCTATTTCATCTGATAGGAATGTAGCTGCACCAGCTTTTTCTACATTGTTATCAGTCTCTTCACCTGTTTATTGAGATATAATACACATACAACAAAGAGAACAGAGGACACAAAACCTAAGGGTAGACCTTGATGATTTTCTTATGTACTCAGCCACGTTCCCACCACTAGATCAAGACCGAGAACGTTTCCAGCATCTGAGGAGGTCATCAACTTTATTTCAGTTCATGTTTTCCTCATACATTTTTTTCCACCCTTTACTTTCAACTTCTCTGTATTTTTATATTTGAAAATTTTTTCTTTTCAATAGTATGTGACTTTTAGTAAAGTTACAATACACTGATTGATTGATTGCTACATTAAAACCCAAGCCACTCAGTACTAGCAACATCCTCCATCCCTGTTCTCACCCAAAAAGAAGTAGAACAGCTAGGGCAGTGCCTGTGGCTCAAGGAGTAGGGCACCAGCCCCATATAATGAAGGTGGCAGGTTCAAACTCAGCCCCAGCCCCAGCCCAAAATTGCAAAAAAAAAAAAAAAAAAGTAGACCAGCTATGTTTATTTAGAATTTTTGTATGTCTGCTGGGGGTGTCTTTAACAGCTGATACAAAAAGTCTCAATCCATATTTTCATTTAGTATTTTTCTGGCTTTATTTTATATCTCTTAATCTTAATCATGAGAAACATTTCATGATGTAAAGAATGGTAGTTAGAGATCGAATTTTTTTCTTTCTAACAAGTTTTCTGAATATAGTGAACATTTTTATTGATTTCAAAAGTCAAGGTCTTTAGGCAACTAAGTGATAAAATGTGAGTTTATAAATGAACTCTCTGTTATATTTTATTTATCTGAATATCTATTTCTTTACCTATTCTGTGTTGTTTTGAACTAATGTCTATTTAACATAGGTTTATATTATGTTGTAATACCCGACTAGAGAAGTTCCCATTCATTATTCTTCATTTTCAGAAACTTCCTGGCTATTTACGTGAATTTGTTCTTGTAGATTGGGTTTTTTAAATCTTGGCACTGTTGACATTTTGGGCTGAGTAACTGAAAATCAGTAGTAGGATCTTTCAGTTTCCTCTGCCTCCCTCTGGGACCTCTGCTTGGTGCCAACTTCAGCAGCTTCTTCCTGTTTAGCCCGAAGTCCATAGTCTACAGTTTCTTGCATGAAGTTGAGAATGTTTCCTAATTTTAGAGTAGATTAATTTTTATGGTATGGTTTCTTTCATTCTTTTTGTTCATTTAAGCAGATTTCAAATAAATGGAATTTGTAAATGTTTTCTTAATCTGCGATCTCCTCTCGATGTTTCTTTTTTGTGTGACAGTCTCTGTTACTGTGAGTAGAGTGCTGTGGTGTCACACTCACAGCAACCTCAAACTCTTGAGCTTGAGCGATCCACTTGCCTCAACCTCCTGAGTAGCTGGGACTACAGGTTCCTGTCCCAACATCCAGCTAGTTTTTCCATTTTTAGTAGAGACGAGGTCTCACTCTTGCTCAGGTTGGTCTTGAACTCCTGAGCTCAAGCAATCCACCCACCTCTGCCTCCCAGAGTGCTGGGATTACAGGTGTGAGCCACCACATCCGGTCATTCTCTCAACATTTTAATTCTTTATAAAGAAATACTAAAAATTATTATTTTTATTTACCTATTTTAACTGCACTGCTATTGTTTAGTGTTTCCAAATGATGTTTTATTTTATCCTTTTCATTAGGGGGGAGATAGTGCATTTAAGATTGGAGGGGCTATTTTGGAATTTGGAAATAAATGAGGAACCAGTGCAAGAAAGCACTGTGATTTTTTACTCCTTAAGCATTTTTTTTTTTTTTTGGCTTCTTACAGGCTCACAGCAATTTTTTAATATTTACCGTAAACAACTAAAATTCTGTAAGAACTACCATTCCTCTCCTTGCAGTTAAAATGTAAAGCGCTCTTTTTTTCTTTAAGAACTGTGGTTGCCTCTAGCAAGCAGTCCCCAGTACTTAATATATAAATACACTTATTGCTCCTTTTGCTTTTACGCTTAAAAGTTTGTAGAATAAACCACTAAACATTTCATGGTATCTGAAGAAGATAGATCTCTTGGGAGGATGTTTTCTTGCCTGAAACCAGTGCACCATGGAGTTCCTTTCTATCTGCCACAAAATTTCATCTCCCCTGTATTATTTCAATCAATTTTCACAGGGTAGGGTGATACAGGCAAAGCTGAGGCTGGTTTAGCCATTTTAAGAAACAATTCAGCAGCAGTCTTTTATTGCATTCCATTCTACTTGACCTATCCAGAATGTTTTCCTTGATTCTGTGAAAGTATTCTACTTCAGGCTTGTCTGCAGATCCAATTTCCTTGTAGCTGCAAGTATAAGTAGCAGGGGGAAACATATCAATTTATGCAATAAGGAAGTTCAGAGGAGGGTGCATGGGTGTCTCAGAAGAGTATATAACAGTCATTCATGTGTGTCCTCCAAGATTTTCATGCTTATTGATGTTTTAGGGGTGGAGAACATATGCTATCTTGGAGGTTCTGGAAGATATATCCAAATTTCCTCCTACAAGATGACTTCAAGTTACATTATCATAATAACACGGAGAATTCACTTCAGCCTCAGCACATTGGGTATTATATTAAAAACAATACTTTGTAAGTCTCATAGACAACCAAGAAATTTCCTTTTTTTTAAATTTCCATTTTAAAACATCAGAGAGGATGAAAATACATGGATACAATTTTTAAATGCATATGCATACAAAGTTGAATAGAAGTTTATTGGTCAGAAGATGGAGTGAGTTTTGAATAAGTCAAATGTTTTGAAAATAATATTGAATGTATTAAATATTTTTATAAGATGTGATCTACTAATTGCTCTAGCAAATTCTATAGGTCCTAAGATGTGTTTGAACTTTTCTGTGTATTAACTGAGTGATTTATATTTTGTACTCACCATTTCAGCACACAGTCATTGTCCTCCAGAAACTTACATCCTGGTATCTTTGGAGGTGTGGGTGGCAGATGATAAACGGGTAAGCCAATGTTATAGGGTGTTATGAGATCATTCCCTTCTTCCATAATTGGACACTCGGAGCACAACTGAAAATTTCAGACACCGAACACCACCTCCTTCTAAAGAGAACCATTCAGTTCTTGCTCATTTCTGGGGCCAGACCTCTTTGCAGAGCTTTCTTACATTTTACAGAACCCAACTCTCTCCTGACACAGCCTGTACAAGGAGAGGAATGCAGAGGGAAGGAGATTCACTGGGGATTCTTGTCAGTGACCTGGTGGGGAAGTATAGTAAGGGCCATTCCTACTTCACCCAAGGGAGGAAAGGAGAAGGTGCTCTTCATTCTCAGAATCTGAGTGGGAAAAGAGAGAGAGTCTAGAAGAAATGGCTTCAAGGTGAGAGAGACTGACTTTTTTATTTAACCTATTGGTAGGCTATTTGGGCAAAATTTTGCCAAGATGCCTCTATCCTTGTATGAGTAGGAGAAAGAGAGTTGTGATTGGACAACAGGGCTCAGAGAAGGGGAGTGAATGAACAGCTGAACTCTATCCATTTGGTGTGTAAGGATGCCAGGGATTTTCAAGGACCTAATAATGGAAAAGGCTGGAGGGTTGTCTTGGTTAAGAGGGCCACCCCCTAAGGAAGAGAACACCGAACAGGAAGTGCCTTGGGAGAAGGACTTGGTGATGGGAAATGGGCAAGAATGGGAAAGGCAGAGCTGGAGTTGTGCCCCCGTGTCCTGGGAGAGCCCTCCATAATTCCCCCTATGCCTCTGAGAGACACAACATTTAGACTTGGACTCCCAGTGTACACTTGTGGCCGGTCTGGGGAGCTCAGGAGCTGCAGCCATCACGCAGAGGACCATACCATGACCAGTTAGTGGAAAGATGCCTTCTATACTTTTTTCCCCTCTCTGATCCCAGTATTAAGGGGACTAAAGCCTAGAAAAAAGAGGAAGGTAGCACTCTCAGTTGGGTGTGAGATCAGCATTTTGAAATTGGAATAATTTAAAAAACAAAAACTGCTGGAAAGTTTAATCTCTCTCCAAGATGTCTCTAAACAATAGGAATAAGGAATAGAAAAAGTATATTTTATGTATCATCAGTGAGAAACAAATTTGATGTTTTTGACTCTACTGAATTGAGACTTGTCAATAACCAGTCATACAAATGAAAAGGATAGTCACAGGGATGAGCGCTATGAAGATAATGAAGAAATGAAATAGGAATTAATGGGAAGGTGAAGGGAAGCTGCTTTACCTTGAGCAGGCAGGGGAGACCTATTTCATTTAATAAAATTTTGCTGAGTTCTCCTGTATTCCATTCATTATTCTGGATTCTGGGGATACAAAGGAGACAAAAATAAAATTGCCAAAAATCTTCTTTGAAGATAAGAGACAGGGATGATTTGAAGAAGTTAGCTGAGCAAATATCTGAAGCAAAAAGGAGAAAGAAATAGAGCAAATTTTCTTTCTTTCTTTTTCTTTTTCTTTTCTTTTCTTTTTTTTTTTTTTTTTGAGGCAGAGTCTCACTCTGTTGCCTTTGGTAGAGTGCTGTGGAGTCACAGCTCACAGCAACCTGCAACTCTTGGGCTTAAGTGATTCTCTTGCCTCAGTCTCCTGAGTAGCTGGGACTACAGGCACCTACCACAAATCCTGGCTATTTTTTGTTGCAGTTGCCACTGCTGTTTTAGCTGGCTGGGGCCGGATTCAAACTCGCCACCCTTGGTATATGGGGCCGGTGCCTTACCCACTAAGCCATAGGCACCACTCAAAAATAGAGCAAATTTTCTAAGAAAGGAGCAAGCTTATGTTGGAGTTTTGGGGGAAAGTTCAGTGGCTAAAGACTAGTGAACAAGAGAGGGCTGGAGAGGGATATGGGAGGCAGGCCAGGTGAGGTTGGGCATGAAGACAGGTCAGATCCTTGAAGAGCATGTTAAGGAGTGGTAATCTTACTATGAGGCAATGGGTAATCCATTGGAGAGTTTAAGTGAGTGAAGTGCCTGATCTAATTTACAGTTTAGAGAAATAGATCTGATTGCTTTGTGATGAAGGGAGCATAAAAAAACAAGAGTAGGAATCTCTGTAATTTGGATGTTTGGAATTACAGGGATTTCTACTTTCGTTCTTTATTCTCCTTTCAAGTCATGGAAGCAACCCAAATGCCCATCAACCCATGAATGGATTAACAAGCTGTGGCATATGTATACCACCCATAAGAAAAGATGAAGACTTTACATCTTTTATGTTTACCTGGATGGAGTTGAAACACATTCTTAGTAAAGTATCACAAGAATGGAAAAAAAAAATCCAATGTACTCATGGATATATGAGTATGAAATAATATGAAACCCATATATAAACAACTACACGACCACACGAATGATAAGACACAAGGTAGTCTAGCAAAGGGGGGGGAGTGAGGAGGGCGGATGATTAGCTGGATCTCACCTCCTGTGCACAATGTGAGGGTGTTCAGCACGCCCCCTGGGTGAAGGGCTCAACTACAACTTGAACTTCATCTTAGAATTGAAAACAATTTCACCTAAAAATTTGCATCCTCATATTAATTTGAAATAAAAAAATAAAAAACAGGAGTCAGGGCAGGCTGACATGCCATGGGGCTACGACTGCCTTCCATTCAGTCTTATCTATTCTTTTTGGTAAGAATAAATGATGTTGTTAATGTTTAATATGCTCTTTTCTTAATTTCAAAATAGCCAGAGATGAAGATAGTTTGATTTAAGGCAATTAAAATATTCACCACTTTCATGCTTTGCTAGGCCTAGAAAGAATTAATTAGCTCAGGTCAAGTAAGACTTTCATTAAAGCTGTTACTTTCAATTTAGAAGCAGTATAATTTACTTGAGAGTGGAAATGATTTTGACATGGTTGGCAAATATTTTAAATCATTAATCCTTTTAAATTTTATTCAGTTGAATACAAAAAGTCTAAAATTTACTTTCTTTTTTTTTTTTTTTTTTTTTTTTTTTTTTTTTTTTTTTTTTTTTTTTTTTTTTTTGTTTTTTTAATTATTATTATTATTAGTATTTTATTATTATTATAGATAAAAATATGCACCATAGATGTGGCCCAACCCATCACCCTCCCTCCACCCAAACCTCCCCCCTCCCTAGAGTAACAGCTTTGTAAGAAGGTATACAAAAAAGAA